>ML788153.1:44325-84331 GCA_009831015.1 Picea engelmannii | reverse complement strand
CTTGTCTAAAATTTTGCCAATCCATAGTAGCTTTTTGCATATATGTCAATGGGTAAAATTGTTTTTTAATTGCAACAATAAAATCATTCCAAGAGGTTAAAATTTTACCATGTTTCTTCATGTCCTCTTGAGTCTTGGCTTCCGACCAAATGAGTGCTTCACTATCCAACCTTAAAGAAGCAAGCTGAATCTTAGTTTCATCATCTTGAATTTTTTGTATCCTACAATATACCTCAATCTGACGAATCCAGTTATCTAATTTCTCAGCATTTACCTCTCCATTATACATTGCCAATTCGAATTTAATATCAAGCTTTAACAAAGGAATTTGTGAAGGAGTTTTACCATGTCCCTTTGGAGAATTTGGAAGAGGTCTTGAACTGGTAGAAGAAGAGGAAGATGGAGGTGAGGGTGGTGGAGAAGCACTATTCCCTCCATTTCCATTTGGAGTTTTATCACCACTGTCTCCCTTGTTCTTTGAACGGTTGGAGCCTTCACCTTGCAACTTGGTATTCCTTTCTTCTATCAAGACTTTCATCATTTCTCTCATTTCCATGAAAGCCTTTCTAAGATCTTCATCTTCTGTAGGAATATGTTCATGACTCTCTTCATGAACCATACTTGGTGAATGCCTCCTTGAAGCTTGAGGTGATGATATAATCTTTCTTCTTAAAGGATGAGAACTTGGCTCTACAAGTTGACCTTCTCCTCTTGTGAGTTTCAACCTTGTGAGCATCAGAAAACAAAACACTTGCAAATAATCAAGCCTTCAAAAACCTAAGTTCTGATACCAACTTGATCTGAAAATAATAAAGGCTTGTATTCCTGAAAATATTTGCAAGTTTTAATTCAAGTATTCTTACGCAAAAGGATCAATTTGCAAACACAAATTTATATAAATTACACATTCAAGATGCATATAATCAACGACAAATAATAGTGAATAGAAAACACATAACACAACAAATGATAAAGGAGTTCACCCCTCTCTTGGGCTACATCTCCTGGTCCATCTTCCAATGGATATTTTGTATTATTTTCTCAAAGTGCTAAAATATGCGCTTTAAAATGCTCAAAATGCCAAATATATGGCTCAAATGGCTTCAGAACGTCCAAAAACCCCTAGCTGGGCTTTTTCGGCACCTGATTTGGCCAAAAATTGAAGAACATAGGCTTCCTGGAAGTTCCCCTTCAAACTTGTTGTCTCTGGATCGACAATTTGCACCTCTGCATCCTCAACCTAGCCTTTGTGCTCATATTTGTGTTAAAACCTAGCACCGGGAGAAACCGAAAAACTGTGCGAACTGTAGGACGATTAGGGCGCGCCTAGCCCCTAACCGCCAAACCACTGGACACATGGGTCATATGACCGCACGCACACTCAAATATGGTGGTTTATGTGTCCAGGGATCGGGGCTTAGCCCCGGCCTGGACCACACCCCAAATCAAAACAATTGAAATTCAAATAAATTTAAAATGGTATAGTGGTAAGAACCACATGGGTGGCACGCCGGTTGGGTGGCCCTTCCCAAAGCTTTACCCTTGCCCGGAGGTCGTGGGGTCGAGTCCTGTCGACTACAAAAGTTTTAACCATAGCCAAGGTGACACGTGGCGGCCCTTGTTTGGGCCACGTGTCACCAATCCATTCGCCACAATGGCACATGTCAAGAAATGATTCATCCACACAAATGCCAACCAACACCTGCCACATGTCGCATGGCCCTGCCAACTCAGCATCTTCCACATGTCGTATGGCCCTGCCATGTTAGCATCCGTACAGACTATACAGTTAGCACATTTTTTTTGCCTGTTTGACGATTTGAACAGAATGTGATATCTCACTCATTCGATGTCCGTTTGAACCCAAACAAGTTGCGTTGGGTTCGTGGCGACGAGGCCTACGCACCTATTCAATTTGAAGTGATTCTGAGCACTTTGAATTTTGAGAAAAATTTGATCCCCTGGATCAAAGGTCCCCCAAGGGAAAATAAAAGAAATATTGTGTTGATCCACTGGTAAAATATTAATTTGATTATAGCCTTAGAAACCATCCATCAAGGAGAAGATTTCACTCCTGACATGGTCATCAACGAACTGGTCAATGAAAGGGGTTGGACAATTGTCCTTAGGACAAGATTTATTTATATCCCTAATAATCTACAAAAACACAGACTGTTCCTTATTTATTATTTACCGGAACAAGATTTGATACCCAATCGGTCAAATCCACAGGATAGACAAAGCCTTCTTTAAGATGTTTTTCAACTTCAAGCTTGATAGCAGCAGCTTTGCATGGATGGACTGGGCTAAGTCTCTGTCGAAAGGTTTTAGTGTTTGGATATGTTTAAATCTCATGCACAATGATATCAGGATCAATACCTGGCATTTCTTCATAACTCCAGGAAAAAAAGTCACGAAATTCTTGAAAAAGGGCTTTATAGGTGCAGACCTCATTAGTAGAACATGAGGCACTGATATGAACATTTTACACAACTATGGGTTTAATCGACATGTCAAGAGGAATGATAGGTGAAATGTTACTCAAGTTCCCTTCGTACAAAACATTGTGTGTTGACTCATGAACTGAAGAAATAACAAGAATGGTCGTCGAAGCTGAAATTCATTGGTAACTCTCTATGGTATCGCATTCTAGGAAGAGGATTGAACGATGATACCCATTGTCCCATGGAGTGTCTTCCATAGACATGACTGACATGATCATCTCATCAGTAGGAAAAATGATGTGAAACGGATACGGAGATGTATCATAGAGAGAAGGAGGAGAAGGAGTTGCCTATTGAATAACTTGATAAGCTGATTCCATCGGACTTAAAGGAATCATGTCACCATAACAAAGAAAAACACCAGAGTTAGGCACTATCTAGGGTTCATATGACTTGAGGGTGTCACAAACAACAATTGAGATCACGTTAATCGAAGAGAAAAAAAGAGGAGGTATATCGGGTGGTGGGATTGGAAATGTACCGATCAAGGTTGAATCTTTTAAAAGACCCACGTCGACATTCTCATAATCGGGAGGTTTCTTTGAGATAAAAGCAATGTTTCTAGTACGGGAATCAAAATTAAAGAAGGCCAATTGGTTGAAAGTAATCACCTTTCTTTGGTGTGGGAAACGTAACACACTGATAGAGTAGAAACAACTACGTGCATGGAATCAATCTAGTTATGACCAAGTATAATATTATAATCAAGAGGTGCATTGAAGACCTCAACCTCTACATTGACCGATTTACCTTCTAACATAATAGACAACGAAGGAAGAACATCGTAAGGTTTAAAAACTGTACCATTGAACGCCTTAAGAGTATTGTGAGACTTGGTAAGGGCAGGAGAGCCAATAGATTTCCAAGAAGTAATGGACATAATGCAAGTCGATTCTCCTTCGTCAATAACAGTTCTATAAATATTCTTGTTTTCTACAACAACTTGGATTTGAAACAATAGTTGAGGAGGAAGCCTTCGAATATTCTCTTCCAAGTCAAATATTATCAAATTGGTATCGGTTGGATCAATTCCACCAATAGCCTTTAATAACTCCTTCCGTTGAGTAGGACAACTTTGAAGAACTTCGAGAGCTAACATTGCAGAGGGTTCTTGTGAAAGGTCTTCTACAATACTGTAGTTTTGGGCAGCACATGCATGAGGATTAAAATAGGACTTTTGAATGATGCCCTTGGGAAGAGGACGAAGAACTGTATCAAGACCCAGTCATTCGAGATGAAGAGGATTGTTTGGAGTTGAAACCAGGGGAGGAATTTGAACCAACGAAGGTGGTATATCATCAACTTTATCCTTCGACGAAGAATAATCTTTGGCTTGAGTTGCGACTGCAACTTCGTTCTTTTTAGAGTCACTAGTACACATAAGGACATAAGATGAGGTAGAAGTAGAGGGTTGGTCATGAATGACCAATTGGGGTTGCTACTAAGAAGAAAATGGTTGTGACAAGATGATAGGTGTAGAAGGTTTTTTGGTCCCTTGGAGGAACTTACTAACCTCGGCGTGTCATGGACAATCTTTCATATAATGGTCGTCACCACAAATAAGACAAGGGTAACAAGGTTTACGTTTATCTTTCTCATCAGCGGGTTGCGTTTTGGAATTCTAAGATTGTTGATTGTTATTTTTGTTCTCCTTATTCTTACCCTTCCCTTTATTTTTATTTTTATTTTTACCGGTAGGTGTGGATTGTACTGAGTTAACTTCATAAGTTTTATCAGCAAAAGGAGTAGGAGTAGGAGTATTTTGTAAATTAGAAATGGTAGACTTGGGATTGGTATGACTGGCATGTGCAATTTGAGTCTCAGCATGATAGGTGCCAATCACACCATCAACAACATGAGAAGTTGTTGGAGGTGTTGAGGTATAATTCATGGAAGGACAAGAAGCATCAGGGATCAAGTCGTAAAGTGTTCCTGTTTGTGAATAAACGAGATCTAGGTACTAAGCATGACTAATCTCTTGCTCTTCAGTGACGACACCACCCATGGAAACATCACGGGAAATAGGCCCAATGATTGATTTGGTAAACCACTCAGCCAATAGTTTATCAGGAAGAGGAATTTTGATAAGGGTCTTCTCCTCCTCCAATCATGGATGTGATCACAAATATGAGTAGACGAAGACTGTTTAAAAGAACTCAAAATTTCAGTTCCTGTCTCGTATCGAATTGGAAATTGATAATGTGTTAAAAGGAAATGTCTAGAGTATTGAAGTCATTAAAGAATCCTCATGGTAACTCGATGTACCATTTTTCTGTTGAACCTGTGAGAGTTCATTGGAGAAGTCGAATTCTTATGGAGTCATCCATCAATGAGTTGGACGAACACCAAAGATGGAAAGACATGACATGGTTATTTGGGTCTTCTCCCAATCGACCATCAAACTTAGGAATGTCAGACAGTTACTTGGTCGATATGACAGGCCAATAAGGAGAATGTAAAGTAGGATCATTCAAAATCCTAGACAAATCCGGTAAATCCAAAGTGGCTAGAAAAGGAAACTGTCTCTTCACTTGAAGAAACTAGTAGTTTTGAGGAGTGGATCCCATAAGTATACTAGTAGGACCATAAGAAGTCTGTAGATAATTAAACAATCCTGACAGATTCAGTTGTGGAGGGTTTTGATGAAGATTAGGTATGTTCCCCTAGAAAGGAACATTGGATTGATAATTTTGAGCCAAGGCAGGATTCATAGAACCTGGATACGGTCGATCGAAATTAGGAGGTACAAATGAATTAACTTGAGGATGTTTCCCCCCAGACGGTTGTTGATTCCCTTGGAAAGGAAGGTTCCAAGGTTGACATTGTAATGCAGGTATATTTTGTTCATAAACTGGGTTATGGCCTCCAACTTGAGGTTTCCCCCCAAGTTGAGGTTGTCTCCCAATCCGAGGTTGCCCCCCAAATTGAGGTTGACCTCCAACAGGAATATCGAAACCAAAAGTGATAGAATGACCAATGCCTCCAACTATATTGGGACCACTAGTGCCAAGATGATTATATCTTCCTAACAAAGATGGAGGAGAAACATAAGGCCCTCCTGAGAACCTGGGCAGGTGTAGGAACAAATTGACTAGCAAACTTATACCCAGGAGGAACAAAAATTCCAGACCCTTCGGATGGATTCTTGGTAGGGATAGCAATGGAAATATTCAAAGCATTATACCCAGGGAGAAGTGATGTATTTGTTCTAAGTGGAAGTGGTGTTCCAATAGGATCTTGAGTGATAACCACATTTATGATAGAAACCGTGGTAGCCTGTGGGACCATAATACAATGGGCCATATGGAGAGGAAGAATTGAGTGAGAACCAACCAACAATTGGTTTGAAACTGTGGTGATAGTACTGGCTGTGCCAGTAAAGTGATCTAAAGGTACATTATATGTAACAGAAATTTCAGGCACTTGTGATGCCATAGGTTGATTAGAACTCGTTCCTAGTGCACCAAAAATATCTCGTATTGTAGAAGGGACAAAGATCGGATTAAAATTTCTAGTTGTGTGAGACGGGGTTCTAAATGATTCACTTTGCAAAAGTGGATCGTCTATTTCAGATCCTATGTTAGGTCCAATAGGTACTTTTGTATTCTCAAAAACAATTTCTCCTTACGAGTTCATCCAGAGTAAATTTGGATCTTGTCTAATACTCAATAATGAATTCGGGGGAAGTCTAAATGCATCTAAAGAATATGAAACAATTTTGAATTGATCTAAAGAGTGTGAAATTCCAACTTCAGAAGCTACTTTGTTTTTAACTACTCCCTCAGTAGAGCCTTCTAGTGAATTAGGAAGCAAAGGGAAGTAACCTTCTGGATCTTCCAGGGGTATCCATTGTATCCTACGTGAATGGAGAAGGCCGATATTGGCTGAACCAAGTAAAGAATTTTTTTTTTATGGCCAACTAGAGAAACAAACAACACTCACTAATAAAATCTACAAATCAAACTAAGAAATTTTTTATTTTTATTTTGAAGTCACTATTTGGTGATGAAATCCAACATTGTGAAATCAAGACAAGAAGGGGTTGGGATAAAGCATGTGTAAAAGTTACATTGACGACCTGCTTAACGAACTTACACCTTGGTGAAAGCTCCCACACATAATCATGGGTATACCCTCCGAGGAGCTCGAGTGAGTTTGGCCAACATCGATTCTAGGTATCATGAAGACTTGCCCCTCCACATTCACCTCGTCTAAAGACCCTAAAGAGATAGGCTACTAAGGTTACCAACTAGAACAATGATGCCTGCAAAAACAATCAATAGTCTGATCCACGCGCAAAGGCAAAGTATCTATCCCTAAATCAACTCAAGAGGCTCCCACACATAATCGTGGGTATACCTTCAAGTGACCCCCAATAATATGCGCAATCTCTACAATAATACCATCAAAATAGGGTGAGTAACTATGCCAGTCCTAATGTGACCTCATGATTGACCCTTGTGCTAGAAGGGCTTCCCGGGACAAAATGTAGCAATTGGATTTTATCTCTCTCTATCAAAAGATATTATTCTATGTTTTGATTCTTTGGAGAGTGTGCCTTACAACCTATTCCAAAGAGCTATCCTAGATAATGTTGGTAAAGAGAATTCCTAGAAAATAAAAGTTGCTAATAAATTTTAAAATTACGTTGTATTTTAAAGTTGTTGTTTACTCAAAAGGGAGATGGAAATGAAACTGGTGATGTTGTGACCATGACCCAATAAAATGCAACAAGATGTGAATATGAAATCTTTCAATTCAATGAAATCTAATTACAGTAGGGAGAAGGTATTTCTCTTGAAGTACAAAAAGATACGAATTGCAATTTCTTAATTTTGAATGAACACAATTCCAAATAATCATAAACTACAAAATTTTCCAATTCTTCTCTTTAACTAATATTTAGAATGTGATTTTTTTCTTATGAAGGATTACTTTAAAAGAATAAATGAATTCAGTTCTTCTCTTTCCAAATCAAATCACGGATGCAATGATGAAAGGAAAACGTAATCCAAGAAAGTCAAGACATTATCAACACAATTCCCAAATCAAACTCATAATATAGATAAAAATGAAAATGAAAAGAAAGACTTTTGTCAAATACAAACAAAAAGTGTTTCTCAATCAACAAGCAATATGGTAAGTGAAATCAGTCCAAAACCTTAAATAAACCAAAGACTCTTTTTTGAACAAGCACTCAGATCAAGATCCCAAGATTATATCCTGGTGACAAAGATCAAAAGAAAAAAAAACTTGCAAAATCATGAAGAAAGACTTTCAATCACTGAAAACCAATCACAAGCAAGATTTAAACACATGAATCAATCAAACACTGGCATCATAATTTCACCCCAGGACAATAAGGAAAAACTGGGTGAAAAACGACAAATTGCCTCACTTCAACAAATCCTACAGGAATCGTCACAACCTCACAGTAGGGCACAGTGCGACGAGCTAAGGTCATCGCAAGCTATCAACAGAGCGCAATGCAACGTCTCTGCACTGGATTGGACAAGAAGGGTGCAAAGTCTAAGGGTCGTCGCAGGCTACCAATATGGTACAATGCGACGATCTCTGTAAATGAGGAAAAAATGGAAGAAAGACAAAAAATCTAACTGAACTTTCAGACCCGGGAGTCCAAATGGATCATCCACAGACTCATAGAATGAATTTAATCAGAGGAAGACAAGCTAAAATTAAATAAGAAGAAAAAACCAAAAAGGAATTCGAATCCCTAGTATGGTCGCCAATTGTGTTATTGCATTAATCGGTAAATGAGGAAATAAATAGATCTCCTTAGATCCACCCAGAATTAGAACAAAACAAAATACAATACAAGACTTTCCCTAATCTCTAAGTATTGAGATTACTAGTTAACAAGAGATTGACAACATATTGTTTAAATGTCGTTTCCTCTTTCCATTTCCATCCTAGCTCCGTTCCAATGCTCCAAAGATATTGAACCTGCAAGGGAACACAAGCCAACTAAAGTGAAAGCAATATAATATACTCAACAAGAACCTATGTATGTGATCAAGGAGTCATACAATAAAACAAGACTAGTTTTATGGGAAAGAAACATATCACAATATCATATTAAAATGAAAGTGGAGATTACAACCAAAGCCTTGATGTCACAAGGTCCCCTTTCGATGGCCTTTTTCTCCAAAACACACACTTTCTCCAAGGTCTTTGAATGAGGAAGATTCACCATGTAGCTTGTATAAATAAAGCAAACCTCCCAAGAAGAAGTGGAAACTCTCCATAAAAATCTTAGCCTATTCAACCTTAGCCTTTTCCATGAGAGATCCCTCTTTATATAGGGTGAAAGAGAGATGGATGAGGAGATTAGTATGATCCCACCAAATCAGATAAGCGAGTAAGATCCAAACCATTCGGAGGCAACCTTATCTTCTAGAAGATCCCCTTCTAGAACTTTCATGAAGTTCGACTTTTCCTTAGATTTTGTCATTGTCACACCCAAGGTATAGTGCATCTTGCAGAGACATCATAGTCCAGCTCTAGAGAAGGATGCGACGATCAGGGATCATCACAACCCTTGCATTTTGCAGGGTGTGAAGACCTTCCTTAATAGGGTTTTTGAGAAGAGAAAGTCCATCACTTTTCTCATGGAGAAAGAATCTTTTTATCTTTTCATGGGAACATGAACACATGTTGTCAATGGATCACTGGGGTGACCAAAATAATGTGTAACAACAGGGTTACTTTCAGGTCATAGAAGGATGATGGCATGTGGTATACTATTCTTGGTACTTTGCAGAATAGATCTTGTTGAACATGATATGAGGCTCAAGAAAATCTCAACACTCGTATTTTCGTCTGTTTGATTTCTCTAAAAGCAGGTGATAAATAGATAATACTCCTTGTTGAAAATTCAAAAGAAAAATAGGGTATGAGTTCCTATTCTTATTTATAGTCTGAATAAAATTGATTGAAGTACATGCAAAAGAAGTTTATCTCATTATAATTTTATCACCTAATCTAAAAATTGGAGATGTAGACAAATATAACTTGAAGTGTCATGCTCATAAATTATAAATCCATCTCGTGTATAAAAAATGAATATAATAATAAATAAACTCGAAATAAGTCTGAAATTAATACACAAACTTATCTGGGATAAGGATATTTTATTTCAGATCCTCTGAATATTTGATCTAGTTATTTTTACGTATCCCCATATTTTTATCCATTTTAGATTTTATTTTTCCTTTCTCTTCCTTTTAGTCTTCATAGAAAATAAAGAAACTTACCTAGACTCTGAAAACTTAAAAACATATTTTCAAAACATGATTAGGCGAAAATCTTTATGTTCCTTTGATTTTATTTGAAAAGGTATGTCTAGGCTAATCCTGATAATTTTAGCTCTACTATTAGACTTTAAACCGACTAATTCCCTCAAGGTTGACCCCTAAAAAAATTAAAATTCCCAAAAACATTCTCCTATAGGTGAAGGTGTATTGAAAATTGGAAGAAACTTAATTTTAGAGTATTCTTAAAATTGTTGAGAGGCCTTCTTTTGAGTCTAAAGATTTAAACAAGTATCATCCTTTGTATGTTACATACAAAGTGATTGCCCCCACTTCAAAGTATTAAATTATAAGACACATGGTGAAAGGAAATTCATAATTTGATTGCCCCCATCTTGTCGAAAAGAGACGATGAAAGGAAATTCATATATTGATTGCCCTCATCTCAGAAAAATGAAAAAGTGTTAATTGAAGTGGTGAAAGGAACTTCAATGGGTGATCCATGATATTTTTCGTCAGGTGACTTATTAAAGAACTGTATAAAACGAGCATAAACTAAAGTACACCATAAAAAAGGAAAATATCAAAAGGAAAGAGACATAATAATGCAATATGAACACAAAGAACTTGATAATAGAGTTCATCCCTAGTGGACAACGTCTCCAGACCCTGCTCTCAAATGGGTAGGTCCTTTTATTAACTCCGCAAAAGAATTGAGCAAAATACATAAGTATACCTCATTCTGGAGTTAAGCTACAAAATCTTTTCTCAGATCATAAAACTAACAACACCACTGTGTTTGTGGCGTCATTTTACCTAAAAATTACTATCTCCACTCCTCAATCCGAGTCTCACACTTTTTGGCCCTAGAGGCACCCTACCTCGATTTGCATGCCATTGCTCCCACAATAAATGATGAAAATCTCAAAATGTGTGCCAATATCTTGAAAATTGTTTCCAAGTCTGTATAGATCCTTATGAGCACACTTGGTCTCACCTCTCATGAAACTATGCCCGAAACCCCCTTATTATACAATTCGTGGGCAGTTATGTAATAAGTGAGTTTGTTGGTGCATTGGTTACAGAGGCTATTTTAAGGCGTAGGTTGTTGGGGAGGTTCCAGGGCCCAATCCCACAGATTCTTCCTTTTATCATATTGTTGGCGCACTCTGCTAAGTCTGGTAGTGGTTTTGGCGGGCGGTTAAATGGAAAAATGTTCTAAATATAGTGGCAGTTGCTACTAAAATGGCGGATAGTTGGATAAGCCCCTAGGCTGGTGGAACTAGTGTTCGTATGGGATAAAACATGTGATAAGGTGTTGGGTCGAAAGCCTAGCCCCTTTCCTTTGGTGCCTAGTTCAAAATTTAAACTTAAATGTAATTTGAACCATACAATAAACAAGGAACATAGTGTGGTGTAGTGGTAGCGCGAAGTTGTGGGGCCTTTGGGCTAGGAGAGGTCATGAGTTCAACTCCTATGGAGTCAAATAAATTTTACACACCAACCATTAGAGGGGTTCTGTGTAGCATCCCATGACTAGGCCATGTGGCACCATATAATTTGCATATGAAATTGACACGTGTCACCATTTAATTTGTCCACATGCTTTACCTTGCTAAATCATCCCAGGCCAACTCAGTTGTACGTAAGTTCCACGTGTCACCCTTGTAGTTGTGGTACGTGTCACTTTGACTTTTTTACTTTTGACCATGTTTGACTAAACTTTGATCGTTTATAACTTTTTATCCATAACATAGTTTGATGAGTCGTTTGCATCGTTAGAAAACTTGTGAGGCACTCTTCGCGATCATGCCCTTTTCATTGAGCTTTGGGAACTTTGAAAATTTTCCCTTTTGTTATTTGTTGAAGCCATTCTGAGCATTCTAAGTTTGCTTTTGTGCATTCTTAGTTGTTCTTATCCTTCTCTAGATCCTTTTTGGATCATGGGTTCCCACTGAGAGATTTTTGGACCACCAAAAGATTTCATTAATAAACTGGTAAGTGAGGGAAGAGTTCCCTCACCTTATCCTTCTCAATCCACTTTGTCTTTCTTGGATGTGTTCCCTATAAACCTACTCGAAGTTAATCAATATCACCCCTGTGTGAAGTCTTTGGCCTTCTGTCCAGGATGATATCTTCCTGTAACTCATCCAAGTACTCAGGTGCAAACTCATAAACTTAAGGTATTGAAACTTTCTCATCTTGATCCATGATCATGGGAGGCTAAAAAAGTTTCAATTTATCTACGTTCACAACCGAGTAGATCTTCATATCAGGTGGAATATCTAAATGAAAAGAATTAGTGCTTCTTTTCTCCAAAATAGTGAAGGGTCCATATCGGATGGGCTTGAGTTTCTTTCCTTCACCCTTAAATCATTCCTTGCTGATGTGAAGACATACCCAGTCTCCAACCTGGAACTGATGATCAACCCTATGGTTGTCATGCTGTGCTTTATACTGTGATTGACTCTTCTCCAATTCTTCCCTGATTGTCTGGTGTATCTGTTGAATCCTTTGGATGAACTTACGGGCTTTGTCCTCTGTTTGTTCTTCATTCACATCAACACATTTCCCATACATCAAGTCCAAAGGAACCTTTGGTAGGTACCCAAAACATGTCTCAAAAGGTGAACTCTTAGTGGATGAATGTAAAGCTCAATTATAAGCATGTTGTACATGAAGTATATTCTCATCCCATAACTTAGGATGATTGTTGTAGTAGCCTCGATGAAAAAATACCATTGTTATGTTTACCACCTTTGTCTGTGCGTCGATCTGTGGATGAAAAGTAGTTCTCCTCTTCAATTTGGTGTCCATCATTCTCCACAAGTTAGTCCAAAAATCCCCAAGGAATCAAGTATCTCGATCTGAGACAATGGACATGGGTAACCCTAAGTGAACCCAAACATACTGAAATAAGAGATTAGCAGCGTGCTTAGCAGTGATCTTATTTTTACATGGCATCAAGATACACATCTTTTTGAACCTATCCATTATGACATACAAATAATCATGACCCCCTATCACCATGTGCCATATTTTTTTGGCACCATCACAATCAGAGAACCACAAGGAGATGAACTTGTCCTGGTGACCCCTTGATCCAATAAGCCCTATACCTACTTATTGATCTCTATCATCTCCACAACTGACATCCTATACATGCCCACATTAGGAAGAGGAGAATCTTGTTGAAGATGTATCTCATCTTGGATTTCCCTCTTAGGAGGTAATCCATATGGTTCCTAAAAAATATCATCATACTTAGAAATAATATCAATTAATTCATTTTTATGATATGGATCACATCCTTGGAAAGAGTCGGATGTCCTGACATCTTTCTCTTTGACGACCATGAGTACATATCTCTTATTAGTGGTTATGATTCTTTTTATTTGCCCTGCACTAACAAGTTTCATATTTACCCTCATGCTATGAGCTCTAACAATACATTCCACTCCCCCTTTAGTAAGGTGGTATTTTTTCCTCATGACGAAAGAAGACAACTTTTCTATCATAAATATAAGGACTCCCCAACACTATGCCACATATATCAAGTGGTACAACATCTAAATCCACTTCATCAATTAACTTGGAAGAATTAGAAAATATGACCCTACATTGTTTGGTGACATTAAGTTTTTATTTATCACATACGTAACCAAGAGGGTAAGGCCTTGGATATGGTTTTGTTACAAGACCCATATTCTTGACAAGTCCTTCAGATATTAAGTTTACTTGGGAACCCAGATCAAATAATGTATCTATCTTATTAGGTTTAGATACAACTCGTATATGAAATAACTCATTCCTCTTCCATTCATCAATATGAGGTTCATCATTGGAACTTGAAGTAGCATGAAGAGAATATTTACCTTGTAATTCAGTATCGCTATGATCTTTCCTTCATCTCCTAATTTGGAACCAAGATCTTGCTTCACTGTAGCAACAGTCTTTGTCTTCCCCTTCCCACCGAACTGTTTCGGTTTCTTTTTTGGATGTAGTTTCCAACAATGTTCTTCATTGTGAATGATCCTCTTGAAATGAGTGCAAGATGGTTTTCCTCCTAATCTCACCACTGTAGCGGTCTTCTTGTCCTTCCTTTTGAACTTCTTGAAATTCTTTTGTGGGAAATTGGAAGGTTTCTTCTTGGGATCTTCTTGAACATGTTTCACCATGTTCTCAAGGTGAGTGGCTTGCACAAAAACTTCGTCAAGACTATTGGGGTTAAAAAAGAACAAAGTATGACGAATATAACTATGAAGTGCACCAATATACTTCATTAAAGTTTCATAAGAATCCAAAGGAATATTCAATGCCAGAGATTTCTTCCTAAATTCTTATGTGAAACTTTGTACAGTCTGACCTTTACTCTGTCTCAAAGTTTTCCATTCCATCATTGCTTTATGTAAATACCTTAATGGATAGAATTTCTTCCTTATCTCTGATTTAAATTCTAACCATGAGGAAAGAAGATTAATACACTTACTTATGTCATGAAGATTTCTCTCCCACCATACAAGAGTGATGCCTTCCAACTGAAGAGAAGCCAGTTGTACTTTAACTTCCTCTTCATCAATATGTTGAACATGAAAATATACTTCAACCTATCGGATCTAATTATCTATCTTTTCAGGATTAACATCTCCATTAAACATAGGTAAACAAAACTTTACATGAATATTTAATAATGGTTTCTTAGAAGAGGCTTTATGGCTAGAATGTTGAGAGTGATGAGAATGCTCAGAGGAAGAAGAACTAGAACTTGAAGGCGAAGATGGAGGCTCAGGAGGATCTCCTCCAGCCCCTTGATTTACCAAAGCATCATATGCATGTGCTTCCTTTCCCCCCCCTTTATTCTTCATCCTCTTCTCGTAATATCCATACATTCGTTTGACCATTTCTAACATGCGATAAAAGACCATGTGAAATTTTTTTCTCCTATTCATCACTCTTTTCCTCTTCTAGAATATTCTTCCTTCGAGATGCACTACCAATTTCGATATTGAAATTATTAAGATTTCATTCACCCTACTTATGCTTGGCCCTAGTAAGCATTCATACTCAACAATTCAAATCAAAGATGGCTGCTCTGATACCAACATCATATGGGATCTTTTCGTCAGGTGACTTATTAAAGAACTATTTAAAATGAGCATAAAATAAAGTAAACCATAAAGAAAGAAAAGCTCAAAAAGAAAGAGACATAATCATGCAATATGAACACAAAGAACTTGATAATGAAGTTTGTCCCTGGTGGACTACGTCTCCTAGTCCTTCTCTCAAATTGGTAGGTCTTCTAATTAACTCCACAAAAGAATTGGGCAAAATACATAAGTATACCTCATTCTGGAGTTAAGATACAAAATATTTTCTCATATAAAAAAACTAACAGCACCATTGCGTTAGTGGAGTCGTTTTACCTAAAAATGATTGTCTCCATGCCTCGATCCAAGTTTGAAAATTTTTGGCCCAAGAGGCACCCCTTCCTTGGTTTGCATGCCACTACTTGTTCAATAAATGTCGAAAATCTCGAAATGTGTACCAATATCTTGAAAATTTCCCCCAAGTACGTACATATCTATATGGGCGTGCTTGGTCTCACCTCTCATGCTCTTTTTTTCTAAACTCTGCTCGAAAGCCCCTTCTTATACAATTCGTGGGTGGTTAAGTAATAAGTGAGTCTGTTGGTGCATTGGTTACGGAGTATATTTTAAGGCGTAGACTGTTGGGGAGGTTTTGGGGTTGAATCCCACAAACTCCCCCTTTTAGCATATTGTTGGCATGCTCCGCTAAGTCTAGCGATGGTTTTGGCGGGCGGTTAAATGGAGGAATGTTCTAAATATAGTGGAAATTGCTACTAGAATGGAGGATAGTTGGATAATCCCCTAGGCTGGAGGAACTAGTGGTTGTATGGGATAAAACATGTGATCAGGGGTTGGGCCGAAGGCCTAGCCCCTTTCCTTTGGTGCCTAGTTCAAACTTTAAACTTAAATGTAATTTGAACCATATAATAAACAAGGAACATAGTGTGGTGTAGTGGTAGTGGGGATTTATGGGGCCTTTGGGATAGTAGAGATCATGAGTTCGGATCCTATAGAGTCAAATAAATTTTACACACCAACCATTGGATGGGTGCCTCGTGGCGGCCCATGACTAGGCCATGTGGCACCATATAATTTGTCCATGAAATTGACATGTGTCACCATTTAATTCATCCACCTGTTTTACCTTTCCATGTCATCCCATGCCAACTAAACTATACGTAAGTGTCACGTGTCACCCTTGCAATGGTTCCACGTGTCACTTTGACTTTTTTACTTTTGACCATGTTTGAGTGAACTTTGACCACTTATAACTTTTGATCTGTAACTCCGTTTGACGAGTCGTTTGCGTCATTAGAAAACTTGTGAAGCGTTCTTTGCGATAATGCCCTTTTCACTGAGTTTTGGGAACGTTGAATTTGTTTTCCCTTTTTCTATCTGTTGAAGCCATTCTTAACGTTCTAAGTTGCTTCTGTGCATTATGAGTTGTTCTTAGCCTTCTCTGGATCCTTTTTGGATCAATGGGAGAAGTAAATAACTTCATCGGGGTACTAAAAAAGCTCGTTGGAAGTGAAGCAATATCTATGATATCTGTAAGGCTGTCATACATATCCATATAACATACTATGTCATCTAGTTCTCTTTCTGGTGATATTTACATCATGAACGAACTAGTGATTCCCGAAATAAATTGTTACATCTTCTTAACCTTGAAGCAAACGAAGTCGGTCGAAGACCAATATTTCAGTTAAATTTATTTGATTATATTAAACAATTCTAATGTCAGTTTTAAGAAAAGGAAATTTTAAATAGCCTAACTTGAGAACAATAATTAAGTATGTTTTGAAGGTTTTTGAGATTTGGTCAATTTCATTTTTTCTATGTACGATTAATTCTTAAATAAGACTGGAAAATGTTTTTCAAAAAGAAATAATGACTCCATTTACCCAATAAAGGAAATTGTTCTACTATTCTTTCGCACCTTGCAGGGAGCCACAATCCCTATATGGAGCCTATGTTGGAACACGCCTAATTTTGTGTTTTTTATCTTTATATTTTACCTCTTAGAAATAAAAGTTTTTACCCAAAAAGAAAAAAACTTAGAGAGTTGCCTGTTAATTTTAAATCAAATCCATTGGTTGTTATTTAGAAATAAGGTGCTTACAATATCTATCGTGGATGATTTTATTTAAGTTGATATGACAGTCCTTATGACCTTCGAAGTTTTGAAGTCATCTGAGTTTTAAAAGAAGACCTTTAATGGTCACTTCGCAGCTCTACACTTCGGGGATTCTAGCAAACACAAACAACGAAAACGCTGAAACTCTAAAACCCAAAGATAGCCACTCGTGATTATTCCTAAATAACTTACGGACATAAGTCATAGGACACATGTCCTTTTAAAAACATTTCCTTGAGTTGACACGTGGCACTTATTTTTGACATTTACGTCGGATGATTCTCACGTTTTCAAGTGACATGTGGCACCTTTTCTTTCTTGACACATCATCAGAATGACATCATCCCTGCCATGCCACTCTGAGAGATTACTCTTCAGGGTTTTTTTATTTCACAATCCTCGGATTATCGAACCATCGAAGTAAAGTGATTACAAAAAGTAAGAAAGGGTTAGAAAGGAATTAATAAAATTATTAACGACTTTAATTAGTCATGATTAATAGTTAATTAATTACTTCGCAGTTTCATAAATCAGGAAATTTCTCTTGTACTATATTCAAAACTTCTGAAGTCCAAACTTCTGAAATAATTAAACTTAATACAACATTTTAAACATGATTAATTAATATTTAAAAGGGATTACTCAGAGATGAATTCCTTTGCAAATTCAGACTTCGAGAGATTTCCGACCTGTCACATCCAAAACTCCCGAACGAGAACCGTCGAAGTATTAATGAAATTTATGATTGATTAGGGATAATGATTTCAAATAAGGATTGTGAATCACCAGGTAATGAATTACATTAAGTTTAATAAATTCTTCATCAATAAAGCTATACGAACATCAATAGACTTTTTGAATAGAGCACTTCAAATTTCAAAGTCATTTTTACCATTTTCAATTAGCATTTTTTATCCAGTGTAGAGCTTACAGACTTCTCTTGTCACAGATAAGTGTTACACATAAAAAATACTCACTTTGATAGTGTCGCAAGTGTCGCCATTACAAGGGTCACAAGTGTCGCACTTTTCTCACAAGTGTCGCAAGTGTCAAGGAAAGCATACTGCCACGATGCCTATGTCGTGCCTATAACGACATGAGAAGGACACTTAAAACACCTCAAACATTTGATTTGTAAGAGGAGAAATGAGTCAGAAGGCTCATGAACTTTTTTCCATATGAAAACACTCAAAAAACTAAGCTTTTGAAGGAGAGCACTCCCCTATACCTCTTCTGGGAGCGCTGGCGCTCCCCCTTACACTGTCTGGGAGTGTTATAAAGCTCCTTTAGCCCTTTTGAGGGAGCATTGGTGTCTTTAGGAGTGATGGAACCTCCCTTAAGCCTACTGGGGAACGTTGTAGCGCTCTGATGTCCCTTTTGAGGGAGCGCTACCTATTCTGGGCAGCAGTTGAGTTGTTGAGATGAATGGGGGAAATATCTTTTCATTCTTGGAAGGCAGTTGGATTCGAATCCATAGTCTAGCCATGATCTTAGGGAAGATCCTCAACTGAAGGAGGAAAATCCTCAACTTCCCCAAGTATATCTCTAGTTGTTGAGCCTCTCCAAGGCTATATAAGCAATCTTTCTAATGGTGAAAGAGGACTGGAAAAAAGGAGAATCACACCAAACTTATGGTCTCATAAGTGGTGCTGGAACAGAGGTGGTTTGGAAGCAAGAGACCTATGATCTCATAGGGAGAAATCGGTGAATCCATCATCATTCGGATCGTGGATCTTTTGAGCAAGGGGTAGACAAGGAGGACTTGACGAAGCTGATGCAATTCATCTATCGTTGTAAGCAATGTTTTGTCCTCATCAATATAATTTGCTTGGCCTGTTTCTTTCTAATTCGTGTTCAATCTCACATGAATTTGTCTCTTTAGTAGATAGACCTATTTCAGACTAATCTTGATAGAGTAGGAAGTAGTCGTACTTTGTTTGTCTACA
The DNA here is from genome assembly GCA_009831015.1 of Picea engelmannii. Classification (NCBI taxonomy): domain Eukaryota; kingdom Viridiplantae; phylum Streptophyta; class Pinopsida; order Pinales; family Pinaceae; genus Picea; species Picea engelmannii. The sequence goes on along the minus strand of ML788153.1, from coordinate 65,386 downwards.
GGGCTTATCGAAGAGCGAAAGATTGGAGCTCAACTTGGAGCGTGCAGGAACAAACACCGGTAAAAGGTACTTCTTTTCTCCTTCCTTCTCACAAACTAGTCCACCTAGATCTAAAAGGAAGTCAGTGACCATGATAAACACTTTCTGTCTTAGAGTTAAGAGTCTAGCTCTTTGAGGATATCTACCTCTCCGCAGGGAGATTTCCCTTCAACAGAAATTGGCGACCATACTGGGGATGTCGAATCGAAACTTTTGGTTTTGATTTTTCCTCTTAAGACCTTGTCTTTCTCTTTGGTTATTTTCTGACCTTGTTCACCCCTTCATATCTGATTGCACTTTCTGATTGACTCTTTACCCCATCACACTCTGCCTGATTATCAAAATTTGATTCAAATTTTGGGTTTTTGGACTTTTTTGTGAGTTTTTTGAGCCTGGCGCCCCCCTGCCCATGTTAGCAGAGCACCAACACTCCATGGAAGTGTTATACAAAGCTTTATAACGCTCTGGTGGCCATTATACCATAGCGCCAACCCTTTTTTTCCTAAAATCTCTTCAAAATTTCCATTTTTTGGAGGTCCAGACCCTGTTTCTTCACTTGTTGAGCTGCTTTGTGACTCAATGATTCTTTCTTTGACCTTTGACATGCTTCCTCCTAAGAATTAAACACCTTGTTGTTTAGATTTTATGCCCTTCTTCATTCTTTTTGAGTTTTTGCTGTTGAGAGCTTGAAATCAATCCCCTGCTTTCTTCTCTCCTATCCGACTGAGTGAGAACTCTAGTGAAGGACTTTAGAAGTCTATGACTCTTCTCATTTGGTTCTTTGAGGTCATCTAATCCAATCTCTTTCTCCTTCCTTTTTCATTTTTGGTTTTCTTTCTCTTGTTTGATCGCAAAAAAGGGTGTGTTGTTTGTGCGAAATCTACATTTTCTTGTCTGAATCTCCTTGTTCTGAAAGGGTAGTTGGCAGGACAAGTTTTTCATTGAATTGATCATCATTCACATGAAAACGAAAAAAGTACATCTTAATGATTAGTTTGCATATTAGTTTGCATTTCTGAAATGTTGTAACATCATATTGGATTTGATTGAGAACAAAATTGATTGAGGGCATTCCTTATCAAGTGTTTGATAGTGAAAACGACTCTTCCTCTTTCCCTTAAATAGGTATTAATTGAAAAGAAATGATTGCTTATCATATTTCTTGCATATTTTTGGGAATTGATTCATCATTCCATCAGTTTCACTTTCGTACACCCTCTGAGTAAACAACAGCCATTAAAATCAACGCTTAACTAAAATTTATCAGACTTTTTACATCTTTGTTAGCAAACCTACATTAGTTTAAGGTGTAGGGCTTTGGAATAGGTTGAAAGGATAAATTTCCAAATCTATCAAACAAACTTAGTATCTTGCGGTAGGGAGAGTCAAATCCAATTGTCGTATTGGATTGTTGGGATCCCCCTCTCACATAGGGTTAATGCACGAGGTCGCATTCGGGTGAATTACGAAGATTATCCCTCTGTGGTTCAACTGTTTGTACTGGTCGAATCGTATATTGGAGGTCACTAGAAGGTATACCCACGATTATGTCTGGGAGCCTTTCGAGTTGATTTCAGACTTGTTATCCTGCCCATACGTTCCAACTGGACTGTCGACTGTACCTGCCCAGGGGCTGACTACAAGTTGGTGACCTTAGTAGCCACAATATTTAGGGTCTCACGCAAGGTGACGGTGAAGGGAAGTCTCACTATACCTGGAACAGATGTTGGTCAAACTCACTCAGGCTCCTTGGAGGGTAAATCCACAATTACGGCGTGGAAGCTTGCACCAAGGCGTAAGTCCGTTAAGCAGGTCGCCAATGTAATTGATCCACCTGCTCTATCCCCGCCCCTTCCTATTTTGATCTCGCGACGTTGGATTTCATCACCAACTAGTGGTTTCATCGTGGGAAGGTTTTGTTTGATTGATTTCTTCTCAGATTCATAGTGTGTGTTTTTTTTTTTACTTAGTGGACCTTAGGTCGATTCATTGTTAATGGCATCGAATCCTAGGAGTACCAATGGATGAACCCCTTTTCCTGGGGAACCTTATACCTTTCCTTCATTTGGAAACTTTGGTCCTCCATATGTTGCCACACTGAGTCTTCCAGGACTCACTATTGGATTACCAGTTTGGATGTTCCCCACTCCGGTGATCCCGAATCCTCCCAATGTTTCAACTGCACCTAATACTTTGGATGTCGGTAAACCACCCACACATCAACCTCACGTCGACTTTTCACCTTCTTCTCCCATTAAGTCTCCTTCCATTTCTCCTTCTTCGCCTAGTGAAATCTCTAAAGCAAGTAGCCAGGTTGATTAGAAGAAGAAGAAACATAAAGAGAAGAAGAAGAAGAACCTGAAAAGGACAAAGGCCCCAACAACATCAGATGTTGGCTCTAAGAAACCAGTTACTATTGATAGTACTGGGAGTGTTGATGAGGTCAACAAGATTAAAATGAAGACTCCAAAACCCAAATTCCCTTACAGCCTTTGTATGGGTGACCACTTTTTGAGAGATTGCCCCGGTCTTACCCAGGTCTTAGAAATGTGGTCCTCCATGTCATCGGCCTCTGTCGGTCATGTCGATGATACCCCGTCAACTAGTGATGTTCAGGTTGGTAAGAAAAAGAAAATTGTCAAGTTCCCTTGCATGTTATGTAAAGGTAATCATTACTCTCACCTTTGTCCTCGCATGGACGAGGCTTCTTCTCTTCTGGAAAAACTTCAACTTCCAAAAGGTTATCGTAAGATTTCCTCTGACCCATCATTGGTTGATGGACTGGTCAATCCGGTTCCATCCTCGGTCAGTCTGGTTGATCAGGTGGTCAATCTAGTTTCCTCCTCGATTGAACCACAAACCCAAGTAGTTGATCCAGTTGCGTCATCGATCAGCCCCGCTCTTCATCAAAAGAGTGACACCAAAGTGGTCGATCTGTTTTCATCCTCAGTCGATCCCACTCTCCTGTTAGAGAGTGACACCAAAGCGGTCGATCCGTTTCCACCCATCGACCCCATTCTTCCCTTGGAGAATGAAACTCAAGTGGTCAATCCAGTTTTGCTATCGGTCGATCCCATTCCTCCATTGCAGAATTTCAAACTGACTGCTCCAATCCCTTCCTCGGTCAGTCCCACTCTTCCTCTGAAGAGTGCCAAAGTGGTCCATCCAAGTCCGCCATTGGTCAATCCGATCCAATCATCGGTCGATCCTATTCTCTCTCTAGAGAGTAAACCCAATACTGCCCATGTTTTTCTCATTAATAGAGAGACTACCATGCCAGGGGGCATTCCTCCTTCTCCTGCGAAACCCCCTCCAAGTAATGAGGCCATCCTTTTTGATTGGGGTGTGCTAACTGGACCTCATCTTCCCTCTCACATTCCTTTCTAGATTACAGTACAGGTTCATGGTCGGGACGTTCCTCAAACGCTGGTAGATGAAGGTGCATCCATTAGTATTTTGTCTTCTATTTTTTGGTATGCTTTGGGTTATCCACAGCTTGCACCGGTTACATAGAATCTGTTATCTTTTAACAGAAGAACTAGTCAACCTTTAGGGATCCTTCCTCAGTTTCCTATAACTTTGGGAGGTAAAACCGTCTTTATCGATGTCATGGTAGTCCGAGACCCCTTGGATTTCACTTTACTCCTTGGGCGGGATTATGTCTATGCCATGAAAGCTATCGTATCCACTCTTTTCCGTGTGATATCTTTCCCTCACAATGGAAGAATTATGACTATTGATAAACTTTCATTCATCAGCCCTGACTACATTACCTCCCTAAATGGTTCTTATATGCAGACAATATCGCCCCCACCACATGTCAATTATGTGGTGTTGTCTCCCATGACCTCAACTTCTGATGATTTGGATCCAGTAGTTGACATGGTGATCTCTTCGATAGGGTTATTGGAGCCTGATCTCCTTACCCCTGTCACGACCCTCGACATGTGTTCCTTCTCGAGTGATTATCTTCCATCCAACGAAGATATCCTAGAGTCCATGACAATGTTTTCTCCATTGACATGGTACCCTTCCAGAGCATTATCCTCTTGGAAGCCATGATCCAGACGAAACCATGAGCATAGTTTCTTTTCTCTGTGGCAAGCTCGTTAAAAAATGAAACAGAGGTCTTGAGCATAGTTGTTTTCCTGTGTCAAGCTCGTTAAAGAATGAAACAATCACCTCTCTTGAACCTTCTTTTCATCCACCCTTATCCTTCAGTGAATGAATCGAAGCTTGGAGGGCATGTCTCCAGCCTTTGTTGATCATTCTGGAGTTAAGCCACTAGATTTCATGCTGGAGGCATATCGAGCTTACTCTTTGTTCTTTCTCGTGCTCGTAAATACATGAGAATGCATACGGGTAGACTTTTATCTCTTTTTCGAACCTGTATGGATACACGAAAAAGGAACCCCTTGGAGTCTCCTTTAAGCTCTTTTCAGACTCTCTAAACATGAAAATATTGCCGATTGATCTTGCTTCCTTTCCCACTCATTAAACGGTATGAAAGGGCGTCTTTTGAGTGATAATTTATCTCTTTTTCGGCCTCGCGAGACTAACATTACGAAAAAGGACAACATTGGAGTCACCTTTAAGTTCTTTTCAGACTCTCTAAAGATGAAAATATTACCGAGTGACCTTGTTATCTTCATGTTCATTAAAGTATTTGAAGAAAATGTCTGTTGAGCAATAGTTTATCTCTTTTTCGGTCTCATCAGACTACTTTACGAAAAAGGAAATGAGAGAGTTCTTTTTTAAGTGTTTTTCCCGACTCTATAATCATGAAAAACCTTTGATTTTTATATCTTTGGACTCGCTAAACAAAACATCGACAGGCCCATATGGGATCAAACCCTTACTTCTTCCAGTTTGTTAAACAAAGGAAGAGGAACTTACCGAAGGTGAGTTTTATTGAGCATGTGTTATCCTCCTCGAGCTCGTTAAATTAAAAAGAGGTACTCGTCTATCTGGATGGGGGAAGAGATTGAAAGAAGCAAGCCAAGCAATTTTTTGAGAACATTACCAGTAACTCTTAGAGTTGCCCTTGAACACGACACTTTGTCTTTTGCATGCATTATAATCCGCTGAACATCTACACTGAGCCAATCCTTTGAGTTTATTTCACTCCTCTGGGTCACCTGCTGTAAGTCACAACATCCACTGCATCGTCAAGTTTTGGTCCATGTCATGTTTTTGTTGTTGTGCCTCAGTGTTCAAGGGAAGTATCTGCCTCGAGAGTCAGCCATCACACAAATATCTTGTCTCAATACCAGTGTCAATCCATGTTCATTTGATCTACCAATTACATATCTATGTCCGTTTCGTGTCGTTGATGGGGGATACATCAAGGCCCTCCTTCGACGAGCCTATTCCTGTCGACTTCAACACATTATCCAAGAATTAGGCTTAGAAACTAGTTAGTACTTTGGGACATGCATGCCTCAATGGCAGGCCTCCTCACATTCGACAGTGGGTTTACATCATTGACCTCTGATTGGATGATTCCATGTATGTTCAACTCCAGCTCATCCATTCAAATTCGTTGGAATGTACTAGAGTACCTTGGGAATCATTGACATTAATGGTGATCTCCCTCGCGCTTGTTAACGGTTTACATCATTGACCGGTAATCAAGTGGTTTCTTCCATGTTCGACATCAGGACATATATTCACATGGTTAGATTTGCAGTACATCGGGATCGTTAAGAAGACCCTGGGTTGAGTGATCACTTTGATATGAACTTTGCCCAGGTTGCGAAGGAGTTTCTCTTGAACAAATGATACATACACTGTTACATAGATCCACTTTGTATTGGTCGTGGCTATGTCTTGTCATATCATAGATCCACTGTGTATTCTTCGTGGCTAAAATCAGTTCAGGTCATGAGAGTATAGATCCATAGTGTATTTTCAGTGGCTATACCTTTTTATCAATACAATTATGGATCCGCAGTGTATTTTATGGCGTCCATATTTTGCAAGTCTTGATCACCCAAGCATAGGTATGCCTGCCTTGGGGTTTGAAACATGTCATAATATTTGTTGGATGTTTGTGTGTAGCTTCTGTCAGGTTCTCCACATCTATACCCTTGCTTGAAAGTCTACAAAGCATTTCAGTTATCAGTTCTCGTCTTCTAACTTCATACCTTGGGGGGCAATCTGTTACACATAAAAAATACTCACTTTGATAGTGTCGCAAGTGTCGTGATTACAAGCGTCGCAAGTGTCGCACTTTGCTCACAAGTGTCGCAAGTGTCAAGGAAATCATACTGGCATGATGCCTATGTCGTGCCTATAATGACATGATAAGGACACTTAAAACACCTCAAACATTTGATTTGGAAGAGGAAAAATGAGTCAGCAGGCTCATGAACTTTTTGTCATATGAAAACACTCAAAAAACTAAGCTTTTGAAGGAGAGCGCTCCCCTATACCTCTTCTGGAAGCACTGACGCTCCCCCTTACACTGTCTGGGAGCGTTATAAAGCTCCTTTGGCCCTTTTGAGGGACCGTTGGTGTCTTTAGGAGCATTGACGCCTCCCTTAAGCCTACTAGGGAGCGTTGTAGCACTTTGATGGCCCTTTTGAGGGAGCACTACCTATTCTGAGCAGCAGTTGAGTTGTTGAGATGAATGGGGGAAGGATCTTTTCATTCTTGGAAGCTAGTTCGATTTGAATCCCTAGTCTAGCCATGATCTTAGGGCAGATCCTAAACTGAAGGCAGAAAATCCTCAAATTCCCCAAGGATATGTCAAGTTGTTGAGCCTCTCCAAGGCTATATAAGCAAGCTTTCTAATGGTGAAAGAGGACTGGAAAAAAGGAGAATCAAACCAAACTTATGATCTCATAAGTGGTGCTGGAACAGAGGTGGTTTGGAAGCAAGAGACCTATGATCTCATAGGGAGCAATCGGTGAAGCCATCATCATTCGGATCATGGATCTTTTGAGCAAGGGGTAGACAAGGAGGACTTGACGAAGCTGCTGCAATTCATCTATGGTTGTAAGCAATGTTTTGTCCTCGTGAATATAATTTGCTTGGCCTGTTTCTTTCTAATTCATGTTCAATCTCACATGAATTTGTCTCTTTAGTAGATAGATCTATTTCAGACTAATCTTGATAGAGTAGGAAGTAGTCGTACTTTGTTTGTCTACAAGGCTTATCGAAGAGCGAAATATTGGAGCTCAACTCAGAGCGTGTAGGGACAAACACCGGTAAAAGGTACTTCTTTTCTCCTTCCTTCTAACACACTAGTCCACCTAGATCTAAAAGGAAGTCAGTGACCATGATAAGCACTTTCTGTCTTAGAGTTAAGAGTCTAGCTCTTTGAGGAGATCTACCTATCCGTAGGGAGATTTTCCTTCAACAATAAGCTAATTATGTTCCCATGAGGATTATGGAACCAAGAAAAACTACAAAGAATCTTGATGCATCAGGTGATTATTCAAATCCAAACACAGATTTTCTATCAAACACAAACCCATGAGTTGTGGATGCCATTACAACTTGGACATGGGTTTTTGAGGTCTTAAAGAATGAGATCATCAACTATCCATATGACTCTTTCGAAGAAGACGATGACACTTTTACAGCTAAGCTTAGACATGTAGCACAATCGAAACTGCATAAGATTGCTACATGATCGAGAATCATACATTACAATGATATGATAAATTGGGCCTTGGAACATGTCGACATCAAAACCAAGAGCATCATCAACCACCAAGAGGTCGCCACTGGCTCTTTCCAACTAGAGAACATTTATTCTAGAGTTTGAGAGAAAGGAATGCACCCAATACGCTAGGAATGGTCATGATATAGTCAAGACCTAGTGGGGACATCCAAAAAAATTCAAAGCCAACGCTCATGGTATGTATGCCACGATGTATTTAGATGCTCATATGTTGTATGTAGCCATGATTCTTTGTCACCTGTTTGGGAAGAAGAACCCTACACATTTATCGCTTGAGTGGGTAGCCATCATGAACGAGATAGCCAAGGGTTATACTTTCAATTGGGCCAAAATTTTATCTGATAATTTGGCCAAGGAAATTGCTGAGTATAAATAAAAAAAATCAAAAGGGCAACCTGCCCCTTTTTACATGTCGACATATGTTATGGATTCCATTTGTTTCATGACCCCTTTTCCTCTAATGAACTAGATTTGGACCCCGACCAGTTCTGAGCCAATTCATTTCTATCACTCCAAATTATGGGAGGAGAACACCAAATATTTCTTTTATGAAATATATCACAACAATGTAGTACTTGTGCATATATCTATTTATGGTCACCCGTCGCCCCAGATTTTAGAAAGGATTATCGAGAACTTAGGAAAGTTGGAAGACTAGTTCATTGAGGATAATTTCTCCTATATCAGAGTATTTGGTTGTTTGGTTCCTCCTCATGCCCTCCCACATTTTTTACCCGATAGGTAGGTGTGCAAAGAAGTGGTATACCAGATAGTAGCATGAGGTATCAACAAGGAGTTGAAAGAAGCTCAGAAAAAGGTTTGGTTGAATTTCCCCATTCAAGTTTCCATGTTCACATTACTAGATTTCGGTCACTCTAAAGTCGAAGCCACATCCCTAGAGGATGTCAAATTAGTTTACATCAAATTCAAAAAGCATGATCCACATAAGATAGTGTAAAATCATCTGGATCAATTTAACATGAAGCGATACATCCATGAGAATTCTCCTTATGAAGAAATGTTCAGGGGAGTTAGATATTATGAGGAAGACTAAAGTAGATTCCAGATTAAGACTGAAGCAGATTCCAGATTATGCCCCCCGACCAACAAGTTGGGCTCCTCATATTTCAAAAACATAGACGGAATAGTTTACCAAACATATTACATGGAGAGTCAAATCTCATGCCTCCTTCACAAGAAGCCAGACCTACACGATCTGATCCAAGTTCCTCCACTAATAACAAAGTTGAAGATGTCCCGAAAATCCCATAAGTATTATTTCACGAAATAAGAACATCAGTGTCAGGATTGAATGATCCACAAGTGTTAGCTTGGTTTGAATCTTTCATGAATCCAAGAGAAGTTGTTACTCATTCAACTCCGAATACTTCTGTTGGCACCCCGAATACAATAGGACAATAACATTCCACATAAATTGCTTCTCCCATTGCATCCTTAACCCCTTTATAGAACAACTTCGAAAATCCTAGTTCCGAACTCACTTTTGTAGGTGATCTTACCTCTATCTTGCTTGAAGAGATTCCTCCCTTAGATTTTGTTTTCATCAAGAAATGAAAGGCTATCGTGAAAAGAGAATCTCACCACAAGGATGGAGTTATCACTAAAAGGAAAATATTGGTATATGACGCGAAAGACCATGAAGGTACAGAGTTTGCAAAAGAGGTTGCAGGTTTGTTAGGGGATTTTTCCACTACCAATCAATGGTCAGTAGACAATTTAACCGAACAACTACGACATAAATGCCTATTGGTAGAGACATTGCAAAATGAGATATATAGTACATAGCAAGCTGTCAGAAGAAGGATGAACTAGGACTTTGAGAAAATCAGGGCTAGGCATCAACATCAAATTAAGCAGTTACAAGATAACCTTGAGTTGCTCTACCAGAGTTCACAGACAAGAAAAGGACTGCTCACTCAGCATAACAACTTGATTGAGCAACTTCATGCCATACTGACCCTAACATAGAACACAATGATAGAAATTTAGACCTTCAAAACACAAGAATCATAAGTCAATGAGAGGTTGGAAGTTGCCCAACAACAACTCTATCTAAAATTAGATGTTATCCAGAAATGCTATCAGGTAGTAGACCTTTCCCTAAAAGATATTTATGTCAAGGAAAAAGAGGCATGCTCAGCCCGATCTATGTTTCAATAAGTTCTGATATGGAAGCAGTGAGATAATACCCCTGGTCTTCCCCTTCTCTCCCATTCTGAACAAGTAAGAGGTGAAATGGCCCTAAAATCCCGAGAAACAAATATGGAAGAAGGAAAGAAACTTTCCAGAGATGTAAACGAGTCTTGTCTAAAGGCATTGTCTTCATTAAATAAAAAAATTATTGAGTTCGAAGGGAATAATATCTCAAAGGCCTTGGGGAAAATCGAGATATAAATGAAACAACAAAGCTCCAGAAAGAAAAAGGAAAAAGCTCAGGCGGTCATCCAACAGGTGAGCCAGATTGATTTTCTTAAAATCAATGAATGGTTGGTCAATCCAAGTTCACAGTTTCAGGTCACTGTCTAAGAGGTGAACAAGATCCAGAAGAAGCTGCCACAGTTAGAGGAGAATATGTTTTCTTTTGAACTAAATGAAAGTATTGAACCTTCAAAATTCATGGTAGAATTAATGACCAAGTTCACCCAATGCATTGAAAAGGGAAAAGCGAGTGTAGCTGGGAGAAAATGAGAAAGCATGTGCATCATCCACCTTTTACACCCACTCTACCTTTCACCTTCCAACAGTCACTTACCCCATCTATCCCTACCACCCACATTCTTGCATCCACTCATCCCACCTACTCATTGGACACTTGTTCCCCCATCATTCGTTTCATGAACAATTACTCTTCCATGTAACTGTTATCCATCCCTTAATGAGCCAATGCTAATCTATTCATCTAATTACCCCCCCCATGACTTCAACTGAAATTCATTTCCCCATTGAACACACCCAAAGGGACAGATGGCAACAAAATCAGATGGAAAAGATAGTAAGTCAATGATTGTGGTGGCCTTTGTGGACATGTGTACCCAGTTCAAAGAACAAAGTAAAATGAGTGCATCTTTGAGAAAATGAAGAGTCAAATGAAGCGCCAACACATCAAATCAGAAATCAATAATATCCGCATGTTGTTATTTCATTCAGATGGTATTATATTGTAGGAAGTCCAACAGTCTTTAGCTGAGACAATTTTTGTATAAATAGATAGATTTTAGATCTATTCCAGTATGCTTATTTCCGAATGTAATAGAGAAACTCTTTTTTTGAGTATTAATACAAGTGCAGACAAAGATTCTAAGTTTCACTCAATTTGAGTTATGCGTTCCCACTGTGTTTCCATTTCTCTGAATTTATTTTTGTAATTCTTGAAGAGTGATTGATTGCAATTTAGTACTACATCTATTGTGATTCAGTAAACAAATTTTCCTATGTTATTACTGTGAGTAAAACAAGACCTGTGATCTGTGTGAATTACTACATTTTCATATCTTGTTCAAGGGTGTATCTTTTACTTTTCTTCTATTGTAAACAAGGAGAGACTTATTTGTAATTGATACATGACATTGTTTAACAGTTTTGTAAATATTTCTACATCATTTGATGTTATAATTGTGACTCAGATAACGAGATACAACCTCTGTACTGTCTTATTATTAATTTCATTTAAAGATTCTTTCTCAAAAAACTGAAGGTAGAAAAAAGCACTCATAAAAACATTTCATTTAAAAACTTAGATGCCTGACATTATTATTTGAGCCTTAGAATCAATCTAAGGAACAACACATGATTTGAGTTTTTTTTCCATTGGCATGGGAATCCTTTTACTCCCACCATGATTGTATATTGAAGCCCCATTCTTCTTATCTTTTCTGGCTCATACCCGAGGGAATCTCTATGAGCATAGTTCGTTGTCTTCCAGGCTCACTTAAACTTTGAAAGAAACATCTAACGAGATCTTATTTATAATTTTTGGTCTCATTTGGATAAATTAAGAAAATAATGCCCCCCTGGATTCTTCTTTATGCCCTTTTCAGACTCTCTAAAATTGAAAATATTTCCAAGCAATCTTGTTTCCCTTCATGCTCATCAAACTAAAATTTGAAGGAAAATTTGTCCGACAATAGTTTACCCATTGTTTCAGTCTCGATGGTTAATTTACGAATAAAGGTATGCCCTAGGAGATTCAGTTCACTAGGAGAGTATTCTCAGGTGTAATTTTAACACTTTTTTGGGCCTAAGGGACTAATTTTCGAAAAAGGGTCATTCTCCTTGGTTTTGGTTTATCTCTTTTTTGGGCCTTGGATATTATCTACGAAAAATGAACCCCCTCAGAGTCTATAGTTAATCTCTTTTTAGACTCCCTAAATATGAGAGGATCGTCAAGTCAAATTGTTCCGTTCACACTCATTAATTGGTCCAGAAGCAATATCTATTTGGCATAAGTTTAACCTTTTTTCGGCCAATAGATTTTCCAGGAAAAATGAATGCCTTGGGAGACATGTATTGCCATGAGAGTTCTCCTAAGTTATACTATATACTTTTTTAGGCTAAGGAGATTAAACTTAGAAAAAGGCTGTGATTCCATAGTTAATCTCTTTTCAGACTCCTTAAAATTTAAAAGATAGTCAAGTGTCTTGGCCACACTCATTGAAATGGTTTTGAAGAGACGTCCTTTTAGTATAAGTTTAATCCTTTTTCGAACTGACTGGATGAATTACAAAAAACGAAGACTCTGGAGTCTTCTTTTAGTGTTTTTCAAACTCTCTAATCATGAAAAACCATCGATATTACCTTCTCTGGGATCGTAAAACTTCACATAGAAGGAGACTTGTTGTGTCATTGATCTAGGTGGATATTGGTGGCCACCCACATATTCCAACTGGCTCCTCTTGTCCATTGTTTTTCAACACGTTCTCCTGTACTTCTTATAATTGTGGGTTCTACACTTTTGGGGCTGTCTGAAGCCCCACACATCCTCCAGGTGGATATTAGTGGCCTCTTGCCAAATCTAACTAGATTATTTTGTATGTTTTCATGTCAGGACATCTTGTTGTACTTCCAGGGTCGTTTTGGGGCCCTAAAAGTTGTTTTTTTGGCTCACCACACTCAAGTTATATGCAAAAGTTATGACCCTGGAAAGTTGAGGTACCAACTTATCCATAGGGGGCCACATGACTTTTGGCGTTTCACCTTCTAGGGTTAGGTTTTTGGATGTCTAGGGTTTTGGAATTCATGAGTAATGTCAAAAAGGCCTCTGGAGCCTCATTGTAATCCATTCTTCTTAATGGATGTGTGTAGCAGCCACATCTCTTCTCAGAGATAACTACCACCATTCGAGAAAGTGTTTTCAGTTCTACAGTTTTACAGTTTCAGCCTATTTCATTATTCAATAGAAGATATTGTTCCCTGGATATCTCTGTTATTCTTCATATCTCTATGTTTATTGTATTCAGTTTGTTAATCAGTTCATTCCACTCCTAAATCTAGATCAGTGGTATCAGAGCATTCTTCTCTTATTTAGTTTTCTTCGTACATGTCCCCGACAAGATCTGGGTACAATAAGTTGTGACTCAAACCAATGAAACCATTGTAATATCGTTCACACCGAGCCCAACAATAAACCATGGGGGATGAAAAGAAATATGATGGAGCAGAAGATCCTATTAAAATGTTGCTCGAGGAAGCGCTCACGTGACAAAGGAATGAAATGATTGACATCTTTGCGCAGATCCTTCGACAACTTCCCACATGAGATGCATCTTCATCAAGTGGCCATGAAACCCCCTTCAACGTACAAGTAAATTTTGATATTCCATTATTTGAATGACTGATAGATGCAGATGTTGTAGATAAATGGTTGAATCTACTTGAAGGGTATTTTTTGGTCCACAATTTTTCTGATAGGGAAAATATCACTTTTGCACTCCTCAAGGTTGTTTCCCATGTTAAAGACTGGTGGGATACTTACTTTGAGCAAAGGGTAGAATGGGAATATGGAATGTTTGTGGTGGCCCCTACATGGGATTCCTTCTGGGACGCCATCAAAGAACAATAATACCCTTTTGGAAGCTACAAGGACCAATACATCAAATGGACCAGCCTACGTCAATAAAGGGAAGAAATAGTACCAGACTTCACCAATATTTTCCATACCCTGCGCATCAAATTGGGTATCAAAGACTCTGAGCATAATCTCGTTCTCAAATACCATGGTTGTTTGCATAGATACATTCAAACATAAATGGAGTTTATAGACATCACCTCATTGGGCATGACTTATAGATACGTGATCAATATCGAGCATAAACTTAAGCAGAAAAGGAAAGAGTTTGGATCTGCAAACCCCTCACAGTTGAAGCAGGGAAAAGGCATCCCCAACCCACAAAACAAGGTACCAAGTTGATATGGTTGCCCTCAGGACAACCAGTCCAAGCCACAACACAAGAAGGGAAATGAGAAGATGAATAAGGAAACTGGAAAATGGTGTGAGTACAATAAAATCCCTTGGCACAACACTGCAGAATGTCGCTCCAAGAAGTCACTCCTGTCTGAACTGAACGCTTTTGAGTCAAAGGTTGATTATGATTCTGAATCGAATCTTGAAGGAGGGAAGCAATTTATCGATGATGAACCTAGTTCCACTATCACTACCACCAAATTCCGATGAAGTGAACCAAAAGAACCAAAGGAAGGAGAATGCCTATTTCACTCATAGATGTGGGTAAATGGGGCCCCGCTTCATTTCATTGTCGATAGCCAGAGTCAGAAGAACCTAATTTTAGCAGAGGTTGTTAAGTGGTTGGACCTGCGAATGACACCACACCCACAGCCCTACACTATTGGATGCCTTCACCAAGGAAGAGATATTTGTGTCAACCAACAGTGTCGTATTCCCTAGGACATCAAGCCTTTCAAAGATGAGGTACTGTGTGATATTTCTCCCCTTGAAGTTTTTGATGTTCTTTTAGGACAACCATATTTGTGGAAGTGTCATATTGTGTATGAGTCTATACCCCACAATGTTATTATTACTTTGGGTAGAAAATTTTATAAGATACTAGAGGTAGTGCTGCCTACTGCTATTTCTTTAATATTTGCTAAGAAATGTAGTAAGGTCATCTCACAGAACCGAAAGTTCTTCTTCTTTGTGATCTATTCTCAGAGTAAGGAGATGGTTTCTGCCACATCCATGACCTCTACACAAAGCCTCTCTTTTCAGTAGAATCAAGTGGACGTGATCGTGGAATAATAGAGAGACATATTCTCCTCACCTACAGGGGTACCTACACACCTCCAAGTCAAGCATCCAATTGATCTGACCCCCGACGCACGTCTACCTAATGGACTAGTCTATCATCACTCGCTGATGGAAAATGATAAAATTATGAAACATATCCAAGAGTTTCTTCAAAAGGGTCACATTAGACCCATCTCCTCGCCTTGTGGAAGCTTGATTGTACTAGTGGAGAAGAAGGATGAGACATGGCGACTTTGCATTGATTACAAATCCTTAAACAAAATCATAGTCAAGAACCGACACCCCATTCCAAGGATTGATGAGTTGCTTGACCAACTCAAGGGGGTAAATTTATTCAACAAGAATGACATAAATTCTGGATACCACTAGGTTCCCATCGAAGCAACTGATGTATGGAAGACAACCTTCAATTCTAAAGAATGTCTCTTCGAATGGCTAGTCATGCGCTTTGGCTTAAAAAATGCACCATCCACTTTCATGAGGTTGATGGATGATGTATTGATACCCCTCACAAACTCCTTTGTGGTGGTATATTTGGATGACATCCTCATCTTCAAGAGAATGTGGGAGGAACACATGTGACATATTCAATAGGTTTTGATCACTCTGCGACAACACAAGCTATATGCCAACTTGGAAAAATGCTATTTTGGCATGAATAAGGTCCAATACTTGGGCTACATTGTTGATGAACATGGGGTACATGTTGATCCAGTGAAGATCCAAGTCATTCGTGACTGGCCAGCCCCGACCAAACTGAAAGAGCTTCAAAGCTTCTTGGGACTAGCCAACCTCTATCGACGGTTCATGTTGGGATTCTCCCACATTGCATGGGCCCTCATCTAGGTCACCAAGGGAGGTGGTAGGGCCAAGTTAATGTGGGGGAAGGAGTAGAAATGAGCATTCGACGATCTGAAGCATCGCTTGTGCTCATCTCTAGTACTCTCCTTTCCTGATCTGCAACAACTGTTCAAGATTGAGACTGATGCATCTAACTATGTTGTGGGCATAGTTCTCCCTCAACACAGGCATCTGGTGGCATACCATAGTGAGACACTCTCCGATACTGTCCAGAAATACCCCACCTATGACAAGGAAATGTATTCCATCGTACAATCTTGTTGTCAATGGAAACATTACATTCTGGGAAAAGAGGCAATCATAAACACTGATCACAAGCCTTTGTAGTTCATACAGACAGAAGGGAAATTGCAGAATGACCACCATCAGAATTGGTCCACCTACCTGCAACAGTTCCATATCAACATCAATTTTAAGACAGGTATCTCCAATCGTGTCGTTGACTACCTTAGTCGACCTCTTATGGCTGCACTCGCCACTCTACTCCATTCCTATGGACATGAAACATCTAAGTGTCCCCAACTTTATCAGCAAGATTTGGACTTCGCCACCACCCATCAACTCTTGGGTACATACACAACTATCACTGATTTTCACAATTAGGACAGACTCTTATGCCACTTGGGCCATCTCTATGTTCCTACAAGTGAGCGTGCAAATATGATTTGGCAAGCCCACTACAATTGAATGGCAGGACATTTTGGCATGGAGAAAACTATGGTCGTTCTTCAGAAACATTTTTATTGGCCAAAAAATCAACAGGACATCAGAAAGTATATGAGATCTTTCACTGCCTATTCCATTTCCAAGCCAGCCATTAAGAAGCAAGGATTATACACCCCTCTTCCTATTCCAGAGAAGCCTTGGGAATCCATATCAATTGATTACATGTCTGGCTTGTCGTCTACCAAGCAAGGAAATGACTGCATCTTTGTGGTCATTGATCAGTTTTCAAAGATGGCCATCCTCATAGCCTGCAAGAATAACATCACAGCGACAGATAATACCAATATCTTCTTTGAACAAGTGTGGGTCCAAATTTGGATACCACATACCATCATCTTCGACAGGGACAATAGGTTCCTCAACACATTTTGGTTGAGTCTCTGGTCTCTGTTGGACACCAAGCTCACAAAATCCACTGCTTTCCACCACCAAACCAATGGCCAAACAAAGGTCGTCAATTGGATGATTGTGCACATCCTACACTTGTACAATTCTAAGCATCCACGTACATGGGATGAGAGTATCCCCTATGTTCAACACAGTTACAACATGGCTCTCCATAGCTCCACCAGCCATAGCCCATTTCAGATGGGTCTGGTATTCCAACCCCAGGGACCAATTGATGTTGCACTTTCGCTTGCCACCCCATAGACATACTCTTTCCATGATCAGGCCGCGATCGACAAATCCATCAGATTCATTGAGCAGAATCAACACATCCACTAACAAGTCCATGATATTTTGCAGAAATCCAATGCTAAGTACAATCAGCGCCATGATCAACACAAGGTACCACACCAGTTTCAGTTTGGAGACAAAGTTTGGTTACATTTACAGAAGGAGCATCTCACGGGGACCCATAAGAAGCTTCACCCACTTCATTATGGGCCTTACACTATCACCAAGGTTGTGGGTAGCAATTATTTTGAGCTCAACACTCCACCCTTCTTTGGCCTTCATCCAGTGTTCAATGTGGACCTCCTTCGGTCATATTTTACACCATTATTGGACACCTCATAGATCGTAGAACACATGGAACCAACATAGCTCAACCGTGACTGCATGGAACAATCATCCACTGATCATATAGTTGACACATAGGTCAAGGGAACTTGCCAACAAAGAATCCAACTTTATCGGGTTGTTAAAGCAGGGAAACTCCTACACCAAGGCAAGTTGCTCACCCGGGGCCAAATCCAACAGAATTTTCCTCACCTGATGGGGGAACTCGATGCAATGGATACCATTGCTTCTTAATGGGGGAGTATTGATCCAGGTGGATACTGGTGGCCACCTGTCTATTCCAACTGTCTCCTCTTGTCCGTTTTTGTTCAACACGTTCTTATGTACTTCTTGTATACACTTCTGGGGTTGTCTGAAGCCCCACACATCCTCTAGGTGGATACTGGTGGCCTCTCACCTAATCCAACTAGCTTATTTTGTATGTTTTCATGTTAACACATCTTGTTGTATTTCCATGGCCATTTTGCGGCCCTAAACATTGTTTTTTTGGTTCGCCACAGTGAAAATGCAGACAGAGTTAGAGTTTGATGGTGAATGTGTATTTCTCTGAAAAGCCTTTCCAACGAGCTATCACGCGCCTAAAATGGAGGTCGTATTCAAAATTTACGATTCTAGGAAGTTGAGGTACCAACTTACACTAACTTACCCATAGGGGCCCACATGACTTTTGACGTTTCACCTTCTAGGGCTAGGTTTTTGGATGTTTAGGGTTTTAGAGTTCATGAGTAATATCAAAAAGGTCTCTTGAGCCTCATTGTAATCCATTCCACTCAACATATGCACATAACAGCCACATCTATTCTCAGAGATAGCTACCACCATTCGAGCAAGTGTTTTGCAGTTTTGCAGTTTTACAGTTTCAACCTATTTCATTATTCAATAAAAGATGTTGTTCCTTGGATATATGTTTAATTCTTCATATCTCTGTGTTTATTGTATTTAGTCTGTTAATCAGTTCATTCTGCTCCTAAATCCAGATCAATCATACTTAATCACATCGCATGTCTCATCCTTACCTCTTTGGCCTAATGCCGACTTCATGTTGTTATTAACTGAACCTTCAAAACATTCCTTAAATGCAAGCATTGTAGCACTTTTTCTCTCATGATCTAACACCTTGACCTACGGAGGAATTTTCCTGAGTGCTTATCTTGCACATGTCTCCTTGCACTGAGCATCAATATGTTCCATGTGCTTGGAACTAGTTTTCTTTGCCAAGACAATCGTTCCTCCTTTGTAACGTAGCATTCTTTTATTCTTTTTCAAGCTCGTTAAAAATTTGAAAATGACAAAAAAATCAAATATTTGAAAAAGAGGGGACAAAATATACATTATTTTAATTGGCGACAAGATGGTCTCCCTTTCACAAAGCACATCCTTTCATTTTTTAGCCAAGAATTCAGATCTAGTATGACCTTAGGAAGCTATTCTCGTTACATATATTTGTGTCTTCCTCTATTTGGTTACTCTTCCAAACATATGGAGAGTTTGTGGTGCCTCCTGTATCACAGACCTATGCCAACAATATGTTTCCCAAGCCTCATTATTTGGTTGTGATTTTGTCCATGGGAATTTTTATCCAAACTAAGTCGGACATTATACAATTGGTCTCTTGACTCTTAAGATATTTAGACACTTAGGAGTTAGTTAAGATCTACTTGGTCTAAATGTGTTGTTAGGTAAAAGTGTGTTTCCTAGTGTGTTTCTTTAGTACGCATTAGTATGCATTTGTAGTTAGGAAATTTGACGGTCACAATATGTCCTCGACATAGAGTGATAACCCCCTGTGCACCTGGCGCATACGCTACTACTCGTACAAAGAATATAACACATACCCAACATTGATTTTGTCATTTGCTTCCTACAACAATTTTCATTTCCTTACAATCGTACATTTTCCTTTAAAACAAAGGCACAAGTCCCACTCGTGTGCATGGGTTTTTGGGTCCACCCATTTTTTTTTTTTTGGTGAAAACAGTATCCAAACTTGTATAGAATCTTTTGACAATAATTATAATATTAATGTAGATTTTTTTTTTATTTTAGATTTAAAATTTTTTGAAATAGTCAAATCTTTTTAAATCTAAATTTTTTAATTATTTAAATTAAATTTGTATTACTTCTCATTAAATATTAATTTTGATATGATTTGTTAAACAATTTTCTTGTTAAATGAATTTATTAGAATTCAAAGTGTACAATTAGGGATTTTTTTTTATAGTACGGAAACAAAATCGACTCTATTTTTTATTGTAAAAATGCAAATCATATAAGCCTCAACAATTTTTTACAATATAAACCAATTATTATGATGAAAAAAATAATTCTTAATTTATAGCATTTCCAACATTGGCCATTAGGGTTTTGCAGAAATTGGAATAAATTATACACGAACCATTAGAATGTGAACATAAATATTTGGGGTCAATGGATCGTTCTGAAACTACTCAAAGTCCACATCTCTATATATATCATATAAGTATTTTGGTGAAGACAAGAACGCAAGGAAGTTGTTTTCCACCGAAAACATTTCTCTTTATATTCAAAAGGATATAAATGTTTACATTCAGCAGCCTTTTTTGAAGCTGATCCTTGGGTTTATTACACAATTCTTATCTCATTATAACCATCTAGATAGAATCCCTATCCATTATCAAAAAACTTACAGCCTCTGACTTAAAGGAGTATCTCTAGAATTACAAAAACAAATTCAATAAGAGAACTGATTTTTTCTACATCCACTGCATTATAGCTTCAGTAAGAAAGTGGGACGCTCATTGTCATACTCTCACTAAGTGTATTTGATTTGACCAAGGGGAATCGACAATGCCTTTTTTGACATGTTGTCCGCTTCCTTATTATCTTCTCTGAAAATGTGGGCAAAAGAAAGGCTCCTAAAGTGTCGCGTGGCTTCTAGTGTTCTTTCTAGCTCACTAGAGCAGCCGCTTGGAGATCAGATTACCCGTTGATCCAAACAACTACAGTTTTGGAATCCCCAAGTATCAACAATTCATTAATGTCTAGTCTTCGAGCCAAGATGAGCATTTCCCATGCACCCATAAATTCTGCCTTTGAATTAGTGCCTTTCCTACAATTGAGGGTCCAAATATTCCAACAGAGAACGGATGGCAGCGAAGGATATGAATTGATTGAAGATTTCCATTTGCTGAAACAAGAGCTCGCCGATATGCCTGTCCAGACATCTGAAATTTTTAAACTATGTAATACTTGTTTCGAGACTGCACAAGTAACCGGACAATTCACAAATAGGTGAAGAACTGATTTGCTTTCGGATTTGTGTTAGAATAAAGCTTACTTTAGTAAGAGATAACTGTTGTAACTGTGAGTTTCAACGAGACTGTTGTAACTGTGAGTTTTCTAGGTTTACTATTTTTAGCTAATCAGATCCACTTAAGTCGGTGATCTGCATGCTATATATG
>ML788153.1:32204-43128 GCA_009831015.1 Picea engelmannii | reverse complement strand
TGTGAGTTTTCTAGGTTTACTATTTTTAGCTAATCAGATCCACTTAAGTCGGTGATCTGCATGCTATATATGTAACCTCCATTTGTTTGTTAAGCAATGAAAAACGTTTTGTGTTGTGTGAATTAATTCTTCCAATTTTATCTATTTGCACAAAGCACATTGGCTTGGTCCCGCCCATCCCGGGGACTGAATATTTTCCCACACGAGTATTTTGTTCTTTGTCAATAGCCAAATAAAAATCTTGATCTTTATGGGGTAGTCCCACTTCCACAGCGTTTTCCTCCATGCCTCATCTTTTTATTCCCAAAACCTGGAAGCAATCGCATTGTAGGCATTTTTTTACAATAATCTTACCTGTGTTGTCCCCTCCCGTCCACATGAGGACATCCGACCGCTCCTGGAGAAATATGCCTGCTACTATAAGATTCTGTCTGAATCGATCCCACTCAGCCTTGTGGTCTCCTCCAATTTCCAGGGTGGAGCCTTTCTAGCCAATTCTCGCCCAACACTCGCCGGTTTTGATTGCTTTTTGCTTGAAACAAAAAATAGATCCATTTACGATGTAAACAGTCTAGGAGAGAAGGAAAAAGAAAAGAATTATTACCCAGTACTAGGATGGTATCCCGTCCAATATCTATTGACTTTCCAGAGCCTGGATTCCACACAATCCATTGAAGTATGATCGGGAGCAAGTTTAATAGATGTTTCCATGTCTATGAGCCTCCCGATGGATTCGCCGAGGCCAATCTTAGCCAAATGTGAACCTGTTCGTGAGGGAGATATTTTTCTTTTACCACCTTGTTCCATATTCTTGGTTTCATCAGAACTCTCCATAATGTATTCGCTGATAATGCCCTGTAAACAATGTACAAATTCCTTAGGTCCCACCCTCCCAATGACTTGGGTTTTGAAACCACCTCCCACGTGCATAGATGATAACTCCTGCTTTGCTTGCTGCCAGACCAAAGGAAGGAGAATATCAGTTGTCGAATTTTCTTTAGAACAGATAGGGGGATGTGTTCAAAGGCCATCTAGTACACAAGTCCAACTTTCCAGGACTGCCTTGATTAAAATGAACCTTTCTCCCAATGTTAACATCCTATTACACCAGTGATGAATTCTGTGTTCAATTTTTTCAATCAACCATCTCCAATCCTCCACATTATAACTTGTTGGATTTATGTGGAACCCTAGGTAGTTGAACCCTTCCAATAGGTCTAATGAGTCAATGCTAAACAACAATTTTAGCTCAACAAGGATAGCATCTCGAGCACCCGTGGCCAAGAAATTTGACTTTGGGTAGTTGATCCTCATGCCTGAAACAATGAAAAAAGTATTAATAATTTTATGTATCTCAATCCATTTAGACAAGTTTGCATTGGTCATGATGATCACGTCATCCACAAAGAGTAACTGCAAAATCTTTATCATTCTTGAGACTTTTATCCCGGTTAGGATGCCTTCCGATTGACTTTTTTTCAGCATAATGCTGAGACTTTCCAAAACCAAAATGAAAAAAAGGGGCGACAGGGGGCAGCCCTACCAAAGCCCTCACTCACTATGGAAGACCTTTGTTTCTTCCTCGTTGATCAACACTGCAAATATGGCCGAGGAAATAAATCCCATCACCCAACTAGTGGTGGACACCCCAAAACTGCACTACAAAAGGATAAGGCACAAAAAATCCCAATCGATGCAGTCAAATGCCTTTTTGAGATCCAATTTCAGGAGGATGGCTTGGAGTTTTTTGGTCTTTATACTGTGAATGCACTCCTGTGAGGTTCCTATGGCATCGATAATTTGTCTCCCCTTAAGGAATCCTAGTTGTTCTTCTGAAGGTGCCCAGGAGAGGATGGGGCGGATCCTCCTGGCTATGATCTTAGATATAATCTTGTAACATAGATTACATAGCGAAATAGGGCGAAAATCTGCAAACAATTGGGGGTGATTTGTTTTGGGGATCAGAACAATAAAATTTTTATTTAGATGTTTTTTTACAAACCCTATAGTTCTTGAGTCCTCCACGACGTCCAACAAGTCTTGTCCCATTAAATCAAAGTAATGGAGGTAAATTTCGACAGACCACCCATCGGGGCCCAGAATTTTTTCCTTTATGAATCCTTTTATCACCTCTAAGATCTCCTCCTTTGAGCAGGGAGTTTCCAGGGCTCTTACCTCCTCATCTATTACCATCCTAGGGAAGAGTCTAGCTATGTCAACCTGATCATTTAGGTGGGATACGCCCACATCTTGATAGAAAGATTTGAAGTGACTAAAAGCCGCATGTTTAATGTCTTCCTTTTTTTGACGAAACCTCCCTTCCTCATCCTCAATTTTCCACATAAATTTTTTATTCCTGCGATGACTAGTGAATCAGTGGAAGAATCTCATATTTTTGTCTTCGCTGGCTATCCATAAAGCCCTGCTCTTCAACCACCACCGTTCTTCTTCCTCTAGGAGAATTTTATTCCATTCTTCCTCTAGACATCTCATTTTATATTCAATGTCATCAAGTCAATCATCTTGCATCTTCAACAGTAGTAGTTCCTCCAGGTCTCACTCTATTCTACTCATCTCATCCATTTCCTTGTTCTTTTTATCTTTTAACCATTTTTTTTTGTTGGCTTTTAAAAAGTTAAGTTTGTTCTCCAAGTTGCCCTGAGCATCCCCTTGAATCGAGAGGGAGGTATCATTCCACATCAATCTTACTAGCTGATCAAAAGATTCCTCTTACAACCACGCAGAGTTAAATTTGAAAGGGTAAATTGCCCCAGTTCCTTCTACCCCCAATTGAAGGCAGATAGGGGTGTGATCGGAGAGATAAGGTAGTTCAATCCAGGCTCGAATTCTACAATAGGACGTAATTAGGACTTCTTCCATAAAGAACCTATCTAGTCGCTTTGTAATGCCATCTATTCCTGATCTCCTGTTTCTCCACGTAGACAACACCTCAGTAGATGCCAAGTCCACTAAATTATTTTTGGAGAATAGATGCTTGAAAAAAATCGAAAGTTGATCTACCTGGGCGTTTCCTCCCCAAATCTCCTTGGAACTAACCATAAAGTTCAAGTCTCCCACTAGGATAAGGTCTTTCACCACCAAGAGGCCAATATGGTCAAGTTTCTCCCATGATAATCTGCGATCAGTGCACGGTCCATAGGTATTTAGCAAAGTCATTTTTCTCTTCAGTTCTAAGCAAGTACCTGTCAACAAGATCCCCCTTGGACTTAGAACATGTGTTAGGTAAAAAAAGGTAGGATCCCAAGAGACTAGGAGCCCTCCCGAGTTTCCTATTGATCTTGCCGTGCAGATCATCCAATCGGGTTGAAATGTGTACATGAAGTTTATGGAAGCCCCCGCATCCACCAATGTTTCTTGGAGAAAAATTACAGGTGGTCGAGTCTTCTTGAGGAGTCGTCTCATGGAGGCAAGTTTCAAGGGTCATCCTACCCCTCTAATATTAAGGGATAGGAGAATCATGACTTGGCCCGAGCAAGGGATTTTAATCCTCTAAGCGCCCCTAGATAGATAACAGTAGACTGTGATGCCGAACTTGAAGCCTCTGAGCTATCCTTTTTTCATGCACTACGGGTTTTTAGTGGCGAAAGCTCCAAACCTAATCCCCGGGACCAAGAAGGGTCAATCCAAGTTCCCTTTCCCACACCCGACAAAGAAGGTAAGTCGCGCTGGAGGTTTGTAGGGTGAATAATAGACTTTCCATGGTAAGTAGCGATAAGAATGGATCCAAACGGAACTGAGGAGGCCGGGGTGAGAAAAGATAGCAGGTGTTCTAGTTCTTGGTCATTGTAAGTCGGCTCAGCACAACCCGTAAGTGTAGGAGAATCGTTCTCTTCAAAGGGGGCTGGGGGCACCGATTCTACCGGTTCATGAGGTATATCAAAGACTCTCGAGGGATCTGGTCTAGGAGGCAAAGGAGAGAAGAGTAGTGGGGATTCCATCTCCGAAATCCCGGCCCCTAAGTTTTGTGGATTCAAAATGTTTTTTTCCATTGATTCAATATTAAGCCTCTCCCAAGCAGAGAGAGTGTTGTACAGAGAGGGACAGTAGAGTTTTAGCTTACCTACTAATGAATCATCAAGTGGTCCCGAACTGTCATCCCTCCTCTGATATAATAGGGCATCCATTCCTCTTAGATCCGGTTGAGAATCATAACCAACAAAACCAATGTCCTTCTATGGGTCCTCCTCTGACATAGTGGGGGGGAACTGTGAGCAATCACTTCTAAAGTGGCCTGTGCTTCAACAAATCGAGCATCGGAAGGGAATACCCAGATAATTAAGGCGTTCTACAATGAGGAGGCCCCTCCACTCGTTCTACAATGAGGAGGCCCCTCCACTCTATCTCCAAAGTTTCACGCAACCCAACATGTATGTCTATTTCCACTAAGACCTTTTCCATTCGTTTATCTGAAGCAACAAGAGAAAGTGCATCATGTGTCTGTAGCTGAAGTATTCCGTAGAGCTCTGCTTGCATCTTTCCTTATAAGCTATCCTCCCAACTAAGGCACAAAAAGCCAGGTTGCAAGCTTCAGAGAGCCCTACGTCCATCCCAAACACAAGTTGGGTGTTTTTGTTTCGGCTTCCAGAACCCGTACGTCCTCTTTGTAGAGCTCCCGTTATGATAGGTAGAGGACCCGCCAATGTAACTTCCCTCCATATGGGCATCCCCTCCTAACCTCCTTTCACTCTGTTTAAGGGTCGATTGTGCTCCCGCGTGTTCAGACTGCAACTTAGTACCTGCAGGAGCTGAGCTCAACAGCTCTGCGTTCCCAGGGGAGTGACGGCTCTGGATAAGAGTGGGAGGAGTAGACGAAAAATAACCGGTAGCAGGCTTCTTGAGGGTATCATTTAAGTGTGCTCTCCTATAGTATTTACTACAAAGCTCATCGACCGAGGCCAAGGCATCCTGTTGGTACCATGGATCCACGTCCCCCACTCCAATGGGATCCGACCCCTCATTATCCATTATGGAACCTTCTCTGCCCACTAGAGGGAAACTTCCTCAAGTAACAGACTGTCAGAGAAGCTGAAAGAACTGACTAGACGTTAAAAATTCTGAAAAAAACAGGTTACTCCCTGTTTGGGGTGCCCTCCGGCCAAACCACCATCACCGGATAGGTGGGTTCATCTCAGTTTTCAGAGACAGAAATTTTAAGCGGTTGTCAGAAGAAAAACGACCCAATACTCCCCTTCTCCGCTTCGATAGAAACGTAGCATAGAGTTCCCTTGCTATTACTACAAAAACTCTGCCACCCAAAGGCAAGAGTGGTAGCCGAAGGGTTCGCCACAGGCAACAGAGAGACCAGTATCCGCCATTTTAAATTTAAAATTTGGAGAAAGCAAGGAAATTGCAATGAAGATTTGTAATTACAGACATTCCAGAGTGATTGTAACGTTTTGGACTATGTTGTGTCTTTTCCCGAAGTTTGTTTGAGTGATTGTTAAAAGATAAATACACAAACATTACGCGGCGATTGTAATGTTTTTTACTTTCCTTGTTTTCTCCGATGTTTGTTTGAGTGATTGCTAAAAGCGTACTGATGAATATCATATTACAGGAAATCTCGAATGAGTACTGAGTCATAGCTTGCATAACCAATACTTTTGTTCGTGCGAATTATAAAACAGATCTCAAAGAACAGAAACGGAAATACGTTGAAAAGAAAAAATTCAGAGTGTCTTATAAGCAGTCATTTTGGTACATCGATTGAAAAAATAAAATGCATTTGTGGCCGGAAATTCGATAAATTAAAACCTTTCGACTTTTTTCAGTGAGGAATTCTGACCATAATCTTCATTTCAGGATGGTCGTACAGTTGCATTTGAAATCAATAGCTGTTTATCCCACGCTCGCTGACTTGGAAGTCGTTTTCCTTGTACTTATCGTTTTTTTAAGGGTGCACTGGTTTTTGGTTCCACTATCTACCCCCATATACCCCCAGTTGGAGCATTAAATGTTGTTATGCAGGCTGTTTAGATCTCTTTTTTTTGTTGGAGCATTAAATGTTGTTATGCAGGCTGTTTAGATCTCTTTTTTTAGGTTTTCGCAGGTTGGATGTTTTTCGGTTTGGGCATATTTTCCAATTAATTTAGCTTGAAATTTCATCAAGTCTTCGCTTCATCTAAACCTTGGATTTTTTTTTTGACAACTCTGCCTTGAAGTGGGAGAAAATAATAACAGATATTATTAAATAATCCACTTCACAAAATAATAACATATATCATTAAATGATAGCATGGATCCATTTAACTCGTTCTACTTGAACTGAAATTTTTAGATGATATTCTTTATCTATATGTATATTTGATAATCCTTATCTATATGTATATGTTTAAGATGAACTTGATACTTTGAAATTTGCATCATTATGAATCCAAATAATAACAAAGTAACAATGTTTAATGATGAAAATGTCGAATAATAACAAAATGTAATTGTTAAGATATTGAATAACACATATAATTATATAATGCAACATGTCACAAATAAGTGATATGAGCAACATATTGAATATCTCATGTATTACACAGTAATTGATCTTAAATTATTTTCTTCGCCTTTTCTCCTACACACACTTTTCCATCTTTTTAATAACAATTATATGGAAATAAAGTTTGAAATTGGAGTCCATGGAAAGCTTCAGTTGGGAATTTTAGACATTTTTTCAAGTTATATATATATCTTAATATTATAATGGTTTCAATGTGAAAATACTAATAGATAAATATTAAATCAATGCAACTAATTGTTATATATAGTAGAGCACAACTAAGATGTCATTGTCTAAACATTTTACCTTTTGAACTTTTAGTGAAATGACCATTTTATGTTGTTTAAATTGCATTTTTGAATGCATAACCTAAAAAACAGTCACGACACTCAAATTATATAGACTCATATGGATTTGCTACAAGTTTTGGCCACATTTTGGGCAAAATTGATCAGAAAATATGCTCTTAAAAATGTCAAAAAGTGGAACTTTTAGACTACCAGCAACTAAGATAGCTCCCTTAAAACTTTCTCCAAGAATATTTCATAGAGAACAAATTATTCTTTTAGGAGGGACACTTGTCATTTCTTTAATTAATTAATGCACTCAATCATTTTTTAATGCACTCAATCATTTTTCATAGTATTATGACTTAAATCAATGCATCATATTGTTTCATGTTATATCATTATCACTGAAATCAATGCACCCTATTGTTTTATGCTATATCATTGTTAAAATAAATAGAACTACTTGATTATGCTAAATCATTTTTCATCGAAATCAATGCACCCTATTGTCTTATGTATATCACTATCACTGAAATCAAAGCAGCATATTAGTTTATGTATATCACTATCACTGAAATCAATGTACTCTATTGATTCAATCCTCTAAAAACGTATTTGAAAATCCAAAAGGATTTCCTGCACAACGAGTAATTTAAGGCTCCATTGAATTTATGGCAGGTCCTTGCCAAAGTCAAAAACTTATAGACTGAAATAAAGTATAGAAATTGAAAGGTAGATAAATAAATTAATATAAGAGGGTCATATTTAGGAGAAAGAGGCTAACATTCCCCCCCTCAATCATAAGTTCAAACAAAAATACCAACAAAGCAGGTGCATACGTTGGTATATCTCCATGTCTTCATGCTGAAACTCCTGAGCTGAGCCACAATGAAGAACTGCTTTAAAAAAGGGCAAATTTGGATGCTGAGAAATCTAGAAAATCTCACTGTGTAATCATGTGAGCCGGAATGCCAACAATTTGTTCACTAATGTGAACTCCAATATAATGAGAGCAAACAAAGATAATTGAATCAGCTACAATTTTGACACATCCCTGGAAATGCCTGACAACTCAATCAATGCCAAGATGCAATGCAGAAGGATCCATTTGTCCTCTGCTAGGTCCAATGACCATCTAGGTGAACCAAATGTCCACATCATTGCTCTCAAAATCAAAATTAACATCCAAATTATGTATGATTCAACTTAAACTTATTGAACCACAATTCTGCCAAAATATGTCATCTACAGACCGCAGTTGCCCATTTGGCAAATTTCATGCCCATATGGCATACTTGATGTTTGTTGTTGTCGAAACTTATGTCTGACAACCATATTCAATTACATCATCAATTCCCCCCTTTGTCAGCTGAAAGAAGAGACCACAAGTGGTTTCATGAACCATCGCCACAGAAATTTTGAACTGCCCCCCTTAAGGTGGATGAGAGTTTCATCATTGTACTCCCCCCTTCTATGCTCAAGAGAGTACCATACTTGTTCCATTTGAGTACAACACAAAGTGGGCATGCGGAAAAAACCACATGTTATCTCATCCCGTGAGGGCCATGCTCAAAAGCTACGCCATAAGGGGACCACTTTGGATTTATATTCATATTTCATTATTTTATGTAAGACACGTCTTTACTCGAGATTGTATTCTTCGATAAGACTTATATAATTGCTTGGTAGTTGATGACCATTGCCAAGGATCGATCCACTCATAGTGAATCTTCAATCTTGCAGGTTTGTTCCTCTTGGAACATTTATCTGATGCATAATTTGACTTGCCACAATTCTGACAAGGATGGTGATCAAAACACTGATTCTCCATGTGACCAACTCGATTGCACTGTTGGCACTTAACATCCCGATCTTTGACATTTGAAGTTGATTTTTCTTGAAGAAATCCAACACTCACAAACAAACTTGGTTTGGAGTAATTTGGAATATGAAAACTGTTTTGATTTTCATATCCTAAGCCATGTCGATTCCTATTGAATTGTAATTCTTCCCAAGGTTTGATGATCCTGTTGGAAATATCATTTTGTACTTGATGATGTGCTTCGCATTTACTTTCATTTATACTTATTTTATCACTTTGTGCTTTGGCATCTTCTTCTTGTAATTCATTTTTATTTGAAGTTGCTTCTAAAGTTGGCTTGTTGATTTGTTCCTTCACCGATTGTTGATCAAAATCATCATCATCATCATCATCATAGAGAGGGTTGTTCTGAACAAAAACTAGTTCAAAAAACTTCACTGGCTATTGACTTTTGAGATCCCTGATTTCATCATTCAATAGTTGGGATAGAGATGGAAGAAGTCTAACTTTAGCTTGTGTCACTTGCAAACAAGTTATCACTGACTAAAGAGTTTCCTTGTTCAATATCACTATGTTGTCTTCGGTGGTGTTTATTAGAGTGTTCAGTAACTCTAATAATTCACGACTTCGCTACATTTGAACATGCTTGCTTGAACTTCTCGTTCACGTGTACTTACTCGCTTGAATTTGTTTCATGCTCACTTGAAATTTTCTTTCTTTCTTCCAAGAAGTTGAGGATGTTGGTTACCACCGAAAATGCATCCAAACTTGTGATGTTTATAATGATTTGAGTTAAACTACTCAACCTTGTCAATTTCAACTCAAAATTACAATGAATCTTGGGTGTCGGGCACAGTTGAGAATGCACCCAATTACAAATTCAACTTCACTTGATTTATAAAGATAAGTAAACTTACAAAATGACTATTTTCAAGTTACAATAAATCATGATTCTTAAGTTGAATTAATCTTCAAATTTGAATGTGTTGTCGATGTTTTTGAGTCGAGTTCTCCTTTGATGATGAGTTTGTTTTGTCCATTGTTGATATGATTGCCAATTTGATATCTTTGTTTCTTCTTGATTACTTTTCTTGATTGTATTTGAATAACATTATGCATGAGCTTTTGTGTTGTGTAAATGCTAAAATCGCAATTGTGTTTATGTCAAAACTAGACAATAAAAAATATAAGCCTCCATGAAAATATCACCAACACACACTACACAAGGTGTACCTAAGATCCCCTTATTCAATTTCGGGTGTTTCTAGGATACAAGAGACAAATAAAATATGATTTTATTAATACAAATGTTACATGAAGATTTCAACTAAGCTTCCTTTCTCCTCATTCTACAAATTTCTCCATAAATTGATTACCATGCAATGTCTGCTAGCAATCTTTTACAAATGCCAAAAAGTCCCAAATTTCCAAATTCTAAAGCCTTTGATGAATTTTCAAAAATTGAAAGCCCAAATCCTTGAATACAAAACACCTCCCATTGCTCTTTTATCTCTCCACATCTTCTTCATAAGCAATGTCTTTCATAACCTTTCATAAAGCCATATTTTAAAATATATAATTTATGTGAAAAGATTTATGTCACTTAGTATGACACAGTTGTTATTGGATAAATCTGTACGTGCGAACACAAACCGATCTCCCTAGATCCACCTGGATCTAGAACAAAGCAAGACAGAATATGACTCTTTCCCTAGATTCTAACCATTGAATTTAATAAGAGGCAAGAACAAAGAACATACCTTATGAATGCTTCCTTTGGTCTTTGTTGCTCCCGCTTCGCTCCAGTGCTCTCGTATAATCAATACCAAAACAATACAAACCAACCGAAGTGAAGAAAGCACAATCTATTCAACAGTGAATCTATGTATATGATCAAGGAGTTATACAATAAAGTGAAAATAGCTTTATGAGAAAGAATCATATTACTGTATTATATTAAATGTGAAAGAGAGACTACAACCATGGCCTTGATGTCGTAAGGTCCCTTCCAACTGTCCTTCGTTCCCCACACACTTTCACTCCAAGAATTCTGAGAGCATAGATCTGATGATATTCACAATCTATCTTGACAAAGAAAATCTCAAAGCCACCCCAACCAAGATGATAATTCCAAGCCAATCAAGAACAAGCTCATGAGCCAACAAAGCTAACCCAAGCTAACTTTCTCCATGAGAACTCCTCTCCTTTTATAAGTTGAAGAGGATAAGGTGAGGAGGTTAGGATGATCCCACTAAATCATGAAAGCGAGTAAGATCCAAACCATTCGGATGCCACCTCACC
>ML788153.1:0-27093 GCA_009831015.1 Picea engelmannii | reverse complement strand
CTTCCACTCATCATTGTGGGTATACCTTCAAGTGACCCCCATAATACATGCAATCTCTACACCAAGACCAACAAAGCAGGGTGAGTAACTCTGCCAGTCTCAATGCGACCTCGTGATTGACCCTTGTGTTAGAAGGGCTTCCCAGGACAAAATTTAATAAGTGGATTTAACCACTCCCTAACTCAAGATTCTATGTTTGTTTGCAGCTTTGGAAAGTTATCTTTCACACCTATTCCAAAGCCCTACAACTAATCTAATGTAGGTTTGCTACCAGAAAAGATAAAGATGTCTAATGAATTTTTATAAGTGATTTATTTTATGGTTGTTGTTACTCAAGAGGAAAATGGCGTGGACAATATGGTGTTTTGACCGACTCGAAAATTTTGCAAAGATATGAAGATGCAATCTTTTCCTTTCGATGAAAGCTATGCTACGAGAAGAAGAAAACATTTATCATTCACATATGCATGATGTCCCAAAATATATTAAACTCATCAATATCAAGATTCTCAAGAAATGAGAAAAAAGGTGTTGAACACCAATGTACGATTCATGCAATTTTGCTACTTCAAATGCAAGGATGCCCCCAATATAATATAAAGAAAGAAATTAAATCTTTTTGTTTCAAAAATTTCACTAAAAGCAATAATGAACTTTGTTAAAACAAAGAAACCCAAACTAAAAGTTTTCTTTTAAAGCGAACCATTCAGAAGAAATCTGATCTTTCCCTAAACAATTCTAAAGAAAACACATGCTTTGTAATTGAAAGACACTCAAAGAAAGAGACTAATCCTTCAAAACCAAACAAAGCAAAAGTGGCTAAAAGAAACTCAAAGGATGTCAAGCTGACTGCAAACATATCAATATAGGCTCCAAAAGTTCAATCCAGCTGATCAAAGCAAAACTGGGCATCAAAAAATAGGACATCCTAATTCCAAACACAAATTTCAAAAGGGTTCGCAGCCTAGCTATAGGGTGCAGTGCGAACATTAGTGGAGTTCGCAGGCTAGACACAGGTAGGGTGCAAACATCTTGCACTGGATTACACAGTAGGGTGCGAACTCAAATGATTCTCGTAGGCCAATAAACGGTACAGTGCGAGAATGTCTGTAAACACAAAATTTGGAAAAAGGACAAATTTTTTTAGTGAACTTTCAAATCCAAAGAGTCTTATGCATATCCCACAGACTCAAAGACCAGAAAACATGCAAGCAAAGAAAGGCAAACTGGACTAACTAGGAAACAATCCGTTCCCCGGTGGAGTCGCCAATTTTGTTATTGGATAAATCCGTAAGTGTGGACACAAACCGATCTCCCTAGATCCACCTGGATCTAGAACAAATCAAGACAAAATATGACTCTTTCCCTAGATTCTAACCATTGAATTTAATAAGAGGAAAGAACAAAGAACATACCTTATGAATTCTTCCTTTGGTCTTTGTTTCTCCCGCTTCGCTCCAGTGCTCTCGTACAATCAATACCAAAACAATACAAACCAACTGAAGTGAAGAAAGCACAATCTATTCAACAGTGAATATATGTATATGATCAAGGAGTTATACAATAAAGTGAAAATAGCTTTATGAGAAAGAATCATATTACTGTATTATATTAAATGTGAAAGAGGGATTACAACCATGGCCTTGATGTCGTAAGGTCCCTTCCAAATGTCCTTCATTCCCCACACACTTTCACTACAATAATTCTGAGAGCATAGATCTGATGATATTCACAATCTATCTTGACAAAGAAAATCTCAAAGCCACCCCAACCAAGATGATAATTCCAAGCCAATCAAGAACAAGCTCATGAACCAACAGAGCTAACCCAAGCTAACTTTCTCCATGAGAAATCCTCTCCTTTTATAAGTTGAAGAGGATAAGGTGAGGAGGTTAGGATGATCCCACTAAATCATGAAAGTGAGTAAGATCCAAACCATTCGGATGCCACCTCACCATAGAAGTTTCTCCTTCTATAAGATTCGAGAAAACGCTCATTTTTCTCACGTGCAAGCATTCTCGCACCCTAGCTATAGAGCAACCTGTGAACATCTCGCACCCTGGCTATAGTGCAACCTGCGAAAATGGGTCATTCTCGCACCCTGCCTATATAGCAACCTGCGAACTTCCTTTTTTATAAGGTTTTTACATAGGAAAATGCAACTTCTTTTCTCAGGAAAAGTTCTTCTCCCTTCTCTCTTTAGGAACTCAAGCCACTGACCCCTCTGAAGGAAAAAGATAGGTTTACATCATTAATGATCATAGGGATGATGAAAATAATGTGTAACAACAATGATTCCATTAAATAAAGTGCATAAATGTTGATATGCGTAGCACTATTAACTTATGAATGTAAAACTAAAATACTTTTCACAAAGGAAAAAACCAGCTTGAACTTTAAATGACCAACTCGCTTGAAATTTAAACCGCCAACAATTTTGATGCCATGTTGTTGCGATCCGTTTTTAGGCATTGACAATTTGTTGATGGTACACTAATAAGAGGCATGCGGAAAGAACATTGTCACACGATCTGGTCAAGATTGAAATAACAACCCTTAACCTTGTTCATATTCTCAGATTATGAATCAAGCTTTGTTGCATACTCTAATCCATCCTTGATGTTCTGAGTTCGATTCTACTTGACCACAGCCTTTTCTTCCTTCACTTCGATCTACATCAAAAGATATAATTCCAACTTTGTCAATCCATAATAAAATATTCACATCCTATTAACAATGATTAGAAATAAAATTGCATTTAAATTCCAGAGAGTAATTCAAGCTTAGATGGCACCCATGCACTGTCCATATGTTGACCTTGTTAACTCTCTATGCATCCCCTATAGCTTTATTCAATACCATCATCAACCAATGATTCTAATGATTTGTCAGGTTCAACCAATGCAAATAACGATCCAACAAATCACAATTTCCATCCATTCATTAATATCATTGATCTA
Source organism: Picea engelmannii (assembly GCA_009831015.1). Classification (NCBI taxonomy): domain Eukaryota; kingdom Viridiplantae; phylum Streptophyta; class Pinopsida; order Pinales; family Pinaceae; genus Picea; species Picea engelmannii. Next base: position 24,133 of record ML788153.1, on the reverse strand, counting down.
TCAGTCCACCTATTAATTGACTGCATGATTAAAAAATGAAGAACAACAATAATGATCTTAAAGACTACAATTTACTTCCAACACTAAAAAATCAGTTAAATTTCATTTGGAGGTAAAATTTTCCAGCTTCAAAATTTCCATACCCTGCAACACAAAACTTCAGATCTTATACCCTCTACTGGCCTGATTTTAGACAATGTTTGGGTGCTCCCATGGCCCTTAAATAGGATCCATGGACTTATTAGATCGGATCGAGGCAAATAAATCGATTTGTAGCAGAGATCTGAAATAATTTTTTAATCACAAGAACATGCATACCGGATCCATCTGTTTGCATCACTTGCTTTCCTCCTTCCAGCGATGCGTGGAGTTGTGCTCGATCTCAACATTCCAAGTCGATGGATTCAATTTTAAATGATTGATCACATTCCCTCTTGAACTATATAGAAGGGGAGTTTGAGATCTCTTCAACGTAGATCCAATTGATCGCCATCGTGTAGTCATCAATGATGAGATCCAACTTTCTCACTGATAGCAACGCAGAACTTTAAACAACCAGACTAGATTTGATTTCCCCCAGATATATTTTCTGTATGATGTAGCTCATGTGCTAATTTGAAGACTACCATGGAACTCAAGACTAACATGCCTTTAAGAAAAAAGAATCTCTGATACCAATTGAATAAATTGAGAATAAGAATATTAGGACAAGAAGATTGGCCGAAAAAGACTTCAAGCCATAATTCTCAACATTTTATTCATCTTAATGATACAAATATATAATACAATAATGAAACCACCTCAATTGTTCTCACATCGACACCTCATAAGGAGATAAGGTAGGAGGAGACAATATAGGAATCTAGAAACATACTTAGGATATCAACTATATCCTAGTATGTAAAATATACAAATGTGGTATACTAAGACTTAACGATTGTATATGAGAAAGAGGCTAACACCTTCAACTTATAATATATTTTTTGAAATTTGTTTTCAAGCTAAATATATTTGACTTGATGATCTCAGAGTCGAAATCAATATAGAGGATTAATTTCCTTAAGTGATTTTCCATATCATTCTCACCGAAATCTATACACCTTATTGTTTTATGTTATATTATTATCACTAAAATCAATGCACCTTATTTTTTTGTGTTATATATAATTGTTAAAATGAATACAACTACTTGATTATGATAAATCATTTTTTATTGCATCATCATTGAAATCAATATGCTCTATTGTTTTATGTTATATCATTGTTTAAATCAATGCACATATTTAATTATTGATATTGAATTAGCTTTTACATGATTGGAACATATCAATAGTATAAACTCAAACTTCTTGAATTTTGAGACATTATTTTTTTGATAATTGATCAAAGGATAATTATATATCTTGAGAATTATTTCATCCTCTTCATATTGAACTATTATCTCAGTAAATCCCAATATACTTTTTGTTATTTTACATTTGAAAAAAAATTGAAAATGGATGGATGTCCAAAACCCTACTACTTTCATCATAATAGTCTCATTAAAAAATAATCTTATATATTTATATGATACATAATAAATATGCGATAGCTCCTACTAAATTTAAAGTAGTTGAGCAATTAAAATTTTGCAAGTAAGAGAAAGTTGGTCTTAATAATTATTTAGGAATATTATTGAAATTTGTAACAATTATTCAAAATATTATACTCAATTTTCATTTCTTTTATAGTTAGTTGTTTCTTTAAAAAATATATCAACATAATAAAACCATGCATAAGACCCTAAAAAAAATACTTAATTAAAAAAGAATCTTCATTCACTAATAAGTGGACACATATATTCATATTATACACACTATGGATTACTAAATTTAATCTAAGATATGATCCATGAGTGATTCATGTAAATTTTGGATACTCTATATGTTACTATGGATCATATTATTAAAATTGATATTAATATACAAATATATCTCGCTATAATGTAAAATAATGTAAATATGATCTCACATATAGAATAATCTATGGATTATAATCTAATATATCATATAGATTATTATTTATCATAATATATAGATTATAGATTATGTATCATATATAGATTATTTGATGCAGATTATGTTATTAAGATCCAACATAATGTTGTTTATGATCCTATTGTTTCACTGATATGTTGGAATGTGACAACAAATTAACCAATTGTGGTTAAAGTGGTTCATGATTTCCTCAACAATATTCTATTGTTGGATTTAGTTAAAACTAATCAGCAAAACAAGGGGGTAGCAATTAATGTAATCAATTTTGTATAACTGAAGGAGAGGTTGTATAAATATGTATGCCTGAGAGGCAGATTGTGAGCAAGGGGCTTCAAGCCATCTCTGAGATGCTAGTTGTAATATTTGTTTTCTTGTGTGATTGTTTTCTGGCCTGTGTGTTTCTGTTGTATTGTTTTATGTGGGCTTTCGTTGTCCAATAAGTGGTATCAGAGCTTGGGTTGAGACATCACTGTTATAGAAAGGAGAAGGAAAGATTGGGGATCTCAAGGTCGAAGGCCGTGGATAGCGTGAAGGAGGTCGCAACGCATGATGGCGATATCTTGCTAGCCAATGGAGACATTACTGTGAGGGATCCCAACTATGTGCACGCCATCCCTCGTTGAACAAAGGAGATGTTCACCTGTGGGGGGGGCAACTGTGGCAAGGTTTCTTATCGTCATGATGGTGGGTGAATTTTCGTGAAGTAGCCCATGGTCATTACACTGTCGGGAAGGAGATTGCATACCTCTGTCTGGATTGGGAGAAGGATATAGGCCTCAAATTTGAGGAGACATGGGCCAGGGCACCAAGAAAGTTGAGATGCCTGGATTGATGGAATGTAGGACTGAGTTCAGTCCCGTGTATTCCTTCAAGGGCTCTCAGATCACGAGAGGTCAAAATCCACATGGAAGAGGAGTCCATCCTAGAGGAGCAGAGGGAAGACTCTATATCAAGCATGGTTGATCTGTGTGCAGAGATCAATGATCTCAGTGGTGGCTACCAATGTGTTGAGACGGAGGTGGATACATTATGGTGAAGGTGTAAGGTTTCCTGGTTGTTATAGTATTCAATGCGATCATTGAGTCCCAAGTCCCAGTGGACGGCTTGGAATATGGATCTATTGATGGATCTGTTGCATTCCATAGCGAAAGAAGGTGAAAATCATTGTTGAGTTTGGAGGCATGAAGAAATGCTTGAAATTATTGTGCATGGTAGAAATTCACTGAGAGACGTGCTCTAGTGGATAAGGTTGTCCTCTTGAAGTTAAAGAGGAAATCCATAATGGTTGATAAGATATCTATCGTTGTCATAAGTGAGTCGTCTTCACCATCTACCACCGTGTTAATATTATGGTAGTTGCGGGAGGTATTTACCCCCACGTGTGAACCTAACGAGAATAGAAGACTCTCGGAAGAAAGAGAAACCATAATGAGTTGGCTAATAACCCTAGAAGCCTTGTCGGCTCAAGAAGATAATTTATATTAGACTATTAGCCTCCAAGAGAAGAAGTCGGCTAGAAATTATAATAATATACTGAACAAACACATACCCAGAAGGAGAAGTTGCCCCCTGCAAAACTGGCAGGATTACTATAAATACAGGGTGCCAGTTCTCATTTGCAGCAATCTCAGAATTGCATCTCTGCAGTTTGGTATGCACTGCAGTTGCAGTCTTGTGCGCAGGTTTGGAGGAAGAGCTGGTGCATCTGCAACAGTAGCAAGATCTCAGTTTTGGCTTGAATATCTCTTTCCTAGGGTTTGGGACTATCTGATCAGTCTTTTGTGTTGCGCTATCCTTGGGGAGAGATGCGTTGTACTTTGTTTGGCTATCTAGCCTAAGGTTTGCTTCTAGAAGAATTCTCAGTCAAGGTTAAGGTGCTCGGAGGGAGGCTTCGACCTGTGGTTGGGTGACAAGGGTATCGTCAATGGTAAAATGAGCACACCATCTTCTATATTCTAACACACCAGAGGCTGTAGTTGCATTGAGGAACTGTTTTCTCTGAATGAAGAAGGAATTTACTGTTTAAAAAGAAATGCATAGGCCATGACCTGAAATGAAGGGCTTGACTGTTTATGTTGTCGGGGCCATTGTCTAGTTTCAAAGGGATGGCGAATATGCATTCGATGTTTATAGGGAACAATGTGTTCTATAAACGTTCTCAATGGATGAGAATGGCCTGCTAGCACCGTGGTAGTAGAATTTTTCTTATGGTGAATGCATAAGACTGTGGGGGATGTTGCTAAGAGGTGAAATGATTCCCAAAATTCTCCAGAGATACAACATTGTAGAGCACCTGGATCTGTCCCTCCACCCTCAGACCAACTATGTTGCCTGAGGCCTGTGACCATAGTGGTAAGGCCTTGCTTGCTTTCAATAGTCATAAGTGGAAAGTTGTTGTCGGGTGAATATTGAAGAAGCCCGCACTAGTGTTGAGGTCACTATGGTGTGAGGAAAAACCAAATCAAAAATCATAGGAAAGGTAGGGAACTATTGGTTGTTTCCAACAAGAACTCACAACTGAACAAAAAGCAGCTGATTAGGATATTCTTAAATTATGATGTAGTAGGATACTCACTGGACAGAGATTGTCGAAATGTTGGTGACATTGTGAAGTTAGGGGAGCCGCCTGTAAGCTCAATTCCTGAGGTTCTTGTCTGGGATCCACATGCAGAGCCTCCAGTTTACAATGATTGTTGGTACAACTGCACTTCATATGATATATCAAGAGAAGACAAGAAAATGTGACTCCATGAGGCACTTTGTGAAACAACATTGGTAGTGGAACTTGTAAAAGGACACCTCTGTCTAAGTGGTTACTCTACATGTGGTCATGATGGTGGGGTACAATTACCCCGTTAGTATGTTGATGAAGGTGTTTCCAATGTTAATCTAGTACTCCTAATGACAACAAGGACAACAACTGGGAATACTCTTGCTTGGGTTGTGGCATATGAGTGTGATCAATGGGGCCATGCAATTTCGGGTCATGTAAATGTAGCACCTCGACATCTAACAACTGAGGCTGAAACATTTCTTTTTGCAACACTAAAACATGAGGTCATGCATGTTCTTGGTTTTGATCCACATGCTTTTGCACATTTTCGAGATGAGCGCAAGCGAAGACAAAATCAGGTTGTGAAACAATCCCTTGATTCAAAAATTGGTCACAAGGTGACTCGTGTGGTGCTTCCACGCGTTGTCATGCATTCAAGATTCCACTACGGGGCATTTTCAGAAGATTTCTCAAGATTAGAGCTTGAAGATGGAGGTGGAAGGGGGACCACATGATCTCATTTGGAGAAAAGACTTTTGATGAATGAGATAATGACTGGCTCTATAGACACAAGGTCAGTTGTTTCATCAATGATGCTTTCTCTCTTGGAGGATAGTGGATGGTATTAGGCAAATTATATCAAGGAAGAACGACTAGAATGGGGGAGATATCAAGGAATCAAATTTGTTACTTCTCCCCGTGACCAATGGAAGGGGGATTATCAATGCAATTCTACACACTCCTCAGGTTGCACCTACAATAGCGAGGCTGAAGGTTACTTCCCTATTGTGAGTTATAGTGGCGACTTGCCTAAATGGGCTCGCTACTTTCCACAACCTAACAAAGGTGGACAATCTTGTTTAGTAGATTATTGTGCATATTTTGTAGCATATTCAGATGGTTCATGTACAGACACAAACAATGCATTATCACCTGACTGCATGTTGGGAAAAATGCATGGACCTTATTCAAGGTGTATGCCATCATCGTTAGTTCGAAATGGATTTGTACGATGGAATTTAACACAACACAATGGATGTTATCAACATCGTTGTCGAAACAAAACATTAGAGGCTACCATTGTTGTATTCTGGTAGCAATTGGTGTGTTGAATTGTTGTTATTCCCATGTGAGGCTGCAATCCATTGTCAGGGAAGGTGCAATGAAATGAAACTTTGGTCTTCAAGCTAGCTTGTTGTTGTAGGTTGGAGGCGGCGTGGTAATCACACAGACAAAATGTTGGCAATTCAATGGGTCTACCTGTTATATTTTGTAGCCTGTCGCTTTGGTGACGGTGATGGAGGCCATTGAAGAGATAAATCTGTTGGAGGATGAGACTGATCGGGTGGTGGACGATGTTAAGAAGTATCCCAAGGAATAAGCGAAGGTATATGTGTCCGAGGAAACAATGGTAATAGTTAAGTTAAAGTATGAACATTTTATTTTATGGAGTTGTAAATGTAAAATTATTATATGTAATTGGGTATACAGTTGTAAGACCTGAATAGTCATGCGTACCTCGTAGCTCGGTATATCGTTGGTAAAGTCTAGGCGTATGCTTAGGTGATAGGGAGTCGGTTTCGGGTAGGTTCATGATATTGCATGTAATGAAGATTGTTCAAAGGCTTTGGGAAGTCTATGGAAATCGGTCTAGAGGTGAGTGGTGAATGCTTACCTAGCTGGCTTGGCTGGATTTGGTCAAGGGAATGTTTATATTAAGGTGGAGCTTGGGTCGAGCTCACTTTGTTGGCTTCGTTTGTTTTTGGCGAAGGTATCGAACATAGTGTTCGAGGTGGAGCACTGAAGGTGCTCATGATAGCGACATGAGAGTTGTTTGCAAATCTCAAATAATTATTGTATGGCTTGGATCTAGACTAGACAATTGTACAAGATGCAATTTCCTTCATGGTGAGCCAAGATTTACAAGAAATGAACGTAACCATTGTGTTTATGGTACTCACTATCTTGGTGTTTATATTGTTGACGATATGCTTGTAGCAGGCAGTAGCATGGTTAATATCAACAGGTTGGATTAGTTGACATGGACATTCGAGATGAAGGATCTCAGAGCAGGAAAAAAATCTTGAGCATAGAAATTCACAGAGACAGGATTGATGGTAAGTTTTGGGTTATCACAACTTGAGTACATGGTAACGATACTCAAGAAATTCGGTATGAATGATGTCAAATTGGTAAAATATTTTTTTGGCTTTCCATTATAAGTTTTCTTCAGGTTTGTGTCCAAGTGATGAAGAATAAAAGGGTTATATGTCTCGTGTATGGTATGCTAGTAGAAGTATTGATGATTGCGATGAAATTAGATAATTTCACATTCAGTTGGTGTTTCCAGTGGTCACATGACAAATCCAGGTGGAGCAGTGAAATGGGTGCTTCGGTTTTTGGAAGCATGAGTATCACCTATCTTTATCTTGAAAGAAGGTGATGAATGGAAAATGGCATGATATTAGGTAAATTGATTGTCAAGGTGGATATTGTTGGAATGTGACAACCAATTAACCAATTGTGGTTAAAGTGGTTCATGATTTCCTCAACAATATTCTATTGTTGGATTTAGTTAAAACTAATCAGCAAAAGAAGGGTGGAACAATTAATGTAATCAATTTTGTATAACTAAAGGAGAGGTTGTATAAATATGTATGCCCGAGAGGAAGATTGTGAGCAAGGGGCTTCAAGCCCTCTCCGAGCTGCTGGTTGTAATCTTTGTTCTTTTGTGTGATTTTTTTTCTGACCTATGTGTTTCTGTTGTATTGTTGTTTGTGGGATTCTGCTGCCCAACATGATATTGATCCCTATTATGTTGGTATAGATTAAGATCCAACAAAATGTTGTTTAAGATCCAACCTAATGTTTGCATGTTAAATGAACTCGAATCTAATATATGGTATAGGCATCATGACTCTGAATCATCGATCTATATGAACAAATATTGACAAGTTTAAGTGAAATTAAATATGCAAATTGACAATTATAACAGAAAAACAAAATTCAAGGTTAAGTAATATTGATTATATAAAATTTGGTAATTATAACAAATACATGAATCTTTTCATGTTTAAATAATATTAAATATATAAAACTTGACAATTATAACATGATAATTTATACAATATGCAATCAATTTTTAGTGATATTGAATATCCACTTGTAATGAAATCTCATCATGGTTATAATGCAATTATTAAGGATACATGTGAAAAGATTAGATATGTATATTTGATGTTGAAATAACTTCATGAAATATGTACCCTAATGAAATTGGATCTACCAATTCTAGATATATATATTTGATGCAAATTATGCATGATAGATTCAGAGGCCTTTGGTGTTGACATAGAAAATAATGGATCTATTGGCGCGCACACGCACACACACACACATATATATGTCCAATGGATGTAGATTATGCATGATAGATGAAACTCACACTAGATCAAACTCACACTAGATCTTTACATTGCAACTCACTTAAAACTATTGCTGCTCACTTTAAACATTCCATAAATCTTTCCCATATATTACAGAGCACAACCACAACGAGCTTGTTTAAGTATCATATTATTTTTAATTAAACCTAACAAATTATATATTTCTCTTTGTTTTTAAAAGTTTACATTAATTTGCTTACATTGTTTTTTATATTTAGTAAATATTATACATATTTTTAAATGTACAAGTGTCAATTCTAAATTGAACACTAAAGGAATTACACATCTTCTTCTCTTTCCTTTTAAAATTTTACATAAAACTGACATTGTTTTTTTATTTAGTCAATATTATATATATTTTTAAACGGACACTTGTTAACTTCATGCTCTTTCATTTTAAAATTTTACATAAAGCTGACATTGTTTTTTTATTTAGTCAATATTATATTTTTTTTTAAATGGACATTTGTCAACTTCATGTTGAGCACAGAAGGAATTACACATCTTCTTCTCTTTCCTTTTAAAATTTTACATAAACTCACATTGATTTTTTATTTAGTCAATATTATGTTATTATTTTTAAACGGACACATGTCAACTTCATGTTCAGCACTTAAGGAATTGCACATCTCCCCCATAATGGACTGTAGAATACCTGAGCTAAACAAATACTTTATGATGGTGATATGGTCATGCCTATCTTAATAAGTTTCTTGGAGAAATCCTAAGTTTTGGTTTTTTTCTGGGGATATTGTTCATTTAATTTGGTCTGAAATTCAGTAAGACATTGCTGGCCGATTTGAATGGTTAACCCTGTATACTCTAGTGCTCTATAGGTTTTTCAGCATGCTGAATCAGTTTATACTCTCAGAAATCCAATTTAAACAAGAAATTTGTGACTTAACCCAAATTTATATTGCTAGATTGGGAAAAAAATACCCAAACGTTTAGACAAAGGACATTACATTATGGGTTTCCATTCCAAGTCTGACAAATTATACAAAAATCATACGTTTGTGAATAAAAACATTTAGTATACATATGAAAATCATCCGAACGCTACAAAATCATTGAACGACATCTCCAACATCTCATAGTTTGAACTTGGATATTAAGCTACCATATATATATAGCAGAGACCAATTCAAGCTTTTACCAAAGAGCAATTCCTGTGTTTTATCACTAGCACAGCTGCTAACTTGCGGTTGGCGAACGCCCAAAGATTTATGGCCCATAAAAAAAATTTTAGTAAAAATGTCGGGTTAAATAAAATTCAGTAAAAATCGCAGGTTCATGCATGAATAAACTGAACAGTTGAAGAATTCCAAAAGTTAATTATTTAAACAGGTTAACTGATGCTTTTATAAATGCAAAGAAGTTATCAACAATAAATCTGACTAATTGATTTTGGAGGACATATGCCAGCATCTTCAATACATAACAATCAAATTAAAAGATCATTAATTGTGCCCATCTTCAATAGGTATACGCTTTTAGGCGTAATAAAAACTTCGAATTTCAAATTTGGATATTCAGTTTGAAAGCAGGCTTTCAGACTTCTGAGTTTATGTGTTTTGTCAAAGTCGTTGGTCTTGTTTAGGTCTAAAAGATTTATTTTAAACGGCCAGGTAAGTTGTTCGTCACGTCGGGCATTAGCGTGGAGATTACAGAATTGAAGTTGGCTAGCTTTTTCAAGTCTTCGAGAATTGAGAGAGCTGTTATGGTTTTACATAGTCGCGTTTAAATAAGAAAATTTTAAGTTCAATATTTAAGAACCTGATTTAAAAGAACAGGAAAAATATGAAGTTGGATACGAAAGTTCTAAATTACTCGGTCCAATTTGACCTTTCATCGAATAGCAAAATGAAACGCAACTTGAGTAGGAAATTGGACAAATTTCAAGCCTTTTTTGGGCGTCCGCAGAATTCCGATGGAAATCTTCATTTCCGAAGTCTCGCACGATTGCAGAGTTAGATTAACTGTGTAGTTGCGGTTTAGCTCCAACAGCTTCAACGGTATTAAACTGGTTCAAACCGACTATCCATCATATATATTTGTATCTTCTGGTTGATAAATTTGGGGAATAAACTCAGCTTTGCTTCCCGTCTCCAAGTGTTGGGAGTCCGTTATGGTTTCTCATTTATTACGTTGGGATCAAACCCCGAGGGAGGAGAGAGGCGGATTGTCTGAGGAGAGAGGCGGATTGTCTGAGAGGCAAATTCTGGAGGAGATAGCTGTTGAGTCCGCTGAGAGGCTGCGTGGAGAGTCCGCTGCCTGAAGAAAGATCGGAGGCTGCGTGGAGAGTCCGTTGCCTGGGGAAAGATCGAATGCTTGGAGAGTCCGTTGCCTGGAGAAAAATCGAATGCGTGGAGAGTCCGCTGCCTGAAGAAAGATCGGAGGCTGCGTGGAGAATCCGTTGCCTGGGGAAAGATCGAATGCTTGGAGTGTCCGTTGCCTGGAGAAAGATCGAATGCGTGGAGAGTCCGCGGACTGAAGAAAGATCGGAGGCTGCGTGGAGAGTCCGCTGCCTGGAGATCCGTGACTGTGCGTGGAGGAGATCACTGGAGCGCTGAGGATCGTGGGATCAAAGGGATCAAATACTCGCTGAGATATATGGAGCGCTGAGTATTCGTGACCTCTCCCACGGCTTTTACACAGAAGTTACGCAGGAGGAGAAGTGGTAGCTGGTGTCTTTCACGGCTATCCTCCAAGATCTGTTGGGCAAACGCACTTGGTCTACGAATCACATTTTTTCCACATTCTTTTCCTAAAGAGTAAATTGCTAAGTATTAAGATGGATACAAATGAGTATGTGATTACTTTTCTTGGCGGAATTAAAGAAATGAAAGATAAATTGGAAGATATTGGAGAAAACTGATTTTGTAACAATTGCCCTAAATGGAATATTAGAAGACTATCAAATGTTTATAACAAACCTTGTAGCAAGGGAGAAAGCTCCTACTTTTGCTGAATCGAGAGGTATATTGTTGCAATAGGAAGAAATGCACGTGAATTTGAAGCCTCACAATTCAGATTGAGCACTATGGACAAAAAAGAAATTCCCTAAAGGGAAACCACCAGAAGGAATGGGTATATTGCCAAAGAATGTTATAAAGAAGAAAAATGATGATGAGGCTAAGCATAAAAATAGAAAACATTCAGGAAACTTTGTAGAAGAAAACCCGAATATTGAACCAAAAGATCTCAAATTGTTTGTGTCAAATGTTAAAGAAACATATAAAAGAAAGATATAATGGTGCTCCTCCTGAGCTTCTGATTTCTTGATCAAAGTTGTTTTGAAGATAGTAGCCAGAGCAAAGATAGAAGTACCAATGTATGAAGGCAATTTAGAATTTGAAGAATTGTTTGATTGGGTATGGGTATGTGCTATGGACAAGTACTTCAATTATGAAGATATCAAAGAAGACAAGATGGTGAAGCATGTCAGTGACAGGACTAAAGGTCATGCAGCACTATGGTGGGATGAACTGCAAGCAGAGCGCTGGAGAAATGGTAAGAAGAAAATTAAGAACTGGGATAGGATGGTAGCCAAGATGAAAGCCGAATTTATCCTGAAGGACTATCAAATTACTCTGTTTAGAAGATTGCAGAACCTGAGACAGAAGAGCTTATCAGTGAAGGAGTACACTGAGGAATTTTAGAGACTGAACATCGGGGCCGGACAGAAAGAAAATGAGGATGAAAAGACAATGAGATATATCAATGGGTTGAGATATGAAATACAAGAGGATATCAACATATTGTCGGTTAGTACAATCGAGGATGCTTATCAAGCAGTCTTGAAAGCTGAAGAAAAATTGGCCATGAAGTAAATCCAACAAAGAAGAGGAGGAAATTCAAGCATAGGTAAGGGAACCAGCAGAGAAAAGTTCCAAAAACTGAAGCATGAAGCTAACAAACAACATAGTCACCATGAAAAAGGTGGAAGTTCTAAAGAAGGACAACATGGAGGAAGAAGCTCTTTTTCCAGAGGAAGAGGAAGAGCCAGAGGAGGTGAAGTTAGATGCTATACCTATGGAAAATCAAGGCACAAGTTTTGTGAATGTTCCGAGAGAAATAAAGAAGGAGGAGGTGAAGCACACATTGCTGAAGCACATAAGCATGTGGAAGAAGAAGCAACAAAAGGAGGAAATAACCTCATGATGAAGAAGATTCTTCTTAAACTAGAGAAGGAGATGGAGGAACCATTTCAATGAACAAGTCTATTCAGAAATGCTTGTAAGACGAAAGACAGAGTTTGCAAGTTGATCATAGACATTGAGAGCACTAATAATCTAGTATCCTCAGAGATGGTGGAGAAATTGGAGCTGAAGACAAATGCACATCCAAGCCCATACAAGGTATCATGGTTGCAGAAAGGACATCAAGTAATGGTAAGTCAACAATGCCAAGTTAAATTTAAAATGGGAGGTTATAGAGATGAAATATTATGTGATGTAATTCCTATGGATGTCTCTCATATTTTATTGGAGAGACCATGGCAGTTTGAAAGAAAAGTTATTCATGATGGAAGAAATAATATTTATACCCTAGAAAAGAATGGCAAGACACATATGTTGTTACCAATAGAAGACAAAGAGAAAAAGAGGGAAGCTAGTAAAAACATACTTCTCATGAGTGGGAAGGAACTCTTGAATGAAGTCAAGAAGGAGAAAGAAATGCAATTTGTTATAGTGAGAAATTCTAGAGTTATCCTTACAAATACTTCCATGGAAGATTTTCCTGAATAAATCCATGAACTGTTAGAAAAATTTGCTAACATAGTAGTGTATGAGTTACCACACTCATTGCCACCCATTAGGAGTATAAGCCATCATATTGACCTTATTCCAGGAGCTAGTTTACCAAACAAAGCATCTTATAGGTTGAGACCTAGAGAGAATGAGGAAGTCAAAAATCAAGTCCAACATTTGTTGGATAAAGGTTTGGTCAAGGAAATCCTAAGCCCATGCGTAGTCCTGACTGTGTTAAGTCCAAAGAAGGATGGAGGATGGAGAATGTGTACATATTCTAGAGCCATCAACAAGATAACCATTAGGTATAGATTTCCTTTACAAATGATGGATGATTTTCTGGATTGTTTGAGTGGAGAAAGCTATTTTTCCAAGATAGAATTAAAGAGTGGATATCATCAAATAAGAATGAGAGAGGGAGATGAAATAACATTCAAGACAAATGAAGGATTGTTTGAATGGTTGGTCATGCCATTTGGGTTGACAAATCACCAAGCACATTTATGATATTGATGAATGAAGTGTTGAAAGACTTGATTCATAGTATATCTGGATGACATACTAATCTTCAGTAAGACAAAGGGAGAACACTTAATACATCTGACATCAGTGATGGAAAAGTTGCAGCAAGCTAAATTGTTGATAAATCTGAAGAAAAACTCTTTTATGAAGAAGGAACTCATATATTTGGGTTTTGTGATCTCTTCAAATGAATTGAAGATGGATCCAGAAAAGGTGAGAGAAATCAAACAATGGCCATCGCCAAGAAGCATATTTGAGGTAAGAAGTTTTCATGGGTTAGCAAGTTTTTATAGAAAGTTTATCAGAAATTTCAGTGGTATATGTGCACCCATGATGGACACTGTGAGGAAGAAACACAAGTCTTTTAATTGGACAGAGGAAGCTGAAAAACGTTTCAAGGTGTTGAAAGAGAAAATAAAAGAGCAACCAATTTTGGTCTTGCCAAATTTTGGAAAAACATTTCAAGTGAGATGTGATGCAAGTGGATTATCTATTGGAGCGGTCTTGAGCCAGATAATAGGTCAGTTTCTTATTGTAGTGAGAAGTTGAATGACACCAAGAAGAAGTATTCCACATATAACAAATAATTTTATGCATTGATTTCAAGCTTTGAAGAAGTGGAGACACTATCTAATTCCTAAAGAATTGGTCTTGTACAGTGAATCAAGCTTTGCAATTTATTACTAGACAAGAAAAGTTGAATTAGAGACATGTTAAATGCGTAGAATTTATGCATAATTTTACTTTTGTTATTAAACATATTGTTGGAACTGCTAACAAAGTTGTAGATTCTTTGAGCAAGAGGAGTTTGATTGTACATGAATTCCAAGTGAAGACCTTAGGGTTTGAACGCCTTAAGGAGATGTATAAAGAAGATGCATATTTTAAGGAAACTTATGAGGCATGCAAGAATCCTTTGGTGGAAGACAGAAGCCCATGGAATCAATATTTGATCCAGGATGGATTATTATTCAAGGGAAGCCAATTGTGCATACCGAAATTCTCAATCAGAGATAACGTACCAAAAGAGAAACACAATGGATGTTTAGTTGGACAGTTTGGTCATGATAAGACATTTTCACAGCTGAGTAATTCATATTATTGGTCGAGCATGAGGGAAGAATTGAAAAAGTTTGTGAACAAATGCAAAATTTGGCAGTAAACAAAAGGAATACAATAGAACACTGGTTTGTATCAACCATTACCAATTCTAGAAAGGACATGGGATGCAATCCATATAGATTTTGTTATGGGATTGTCTAGAACTAAAAAAGGGAGCGATTCCATATCTTTTGTGGTGCACAAATTTTCAAAAATGGCACATTTCATACCATGCCAGAAAACAAACGATGCTACACACATAGCCAATTTGTTTTTCAGAGAAGTAGTGAGACTACATGAATTTCCTAGGAGCATAGTCTCAGATAGGGACACCAAATTTGTAGGAAAATTTTGGAGGAATCTATGGAAGAGGCTGTGGACAAACTTGTACTTTAGTTCAGCATATCACCCTCAGACAGATGGACAAACTAAAGTAGTAAACATGAGTCTGGGAAACTTATTGAGAAGTCTAGTCACTGAGCAAGGTCGTCAATGGGATCAGATTTTGGGACAAGCAGAATTTGAATTTAACAATTCAGTGAACAGGAGCACAGGGAAAATTCCATTTGAAATTGTGTATGGTATATAGCCAAGAGGGATTACAGAGTTGAGAGATCTTAATCAAGATGAATTCAGAAGTGCTGGAGTAGAGGATTTTGTGATAGAAATGCATAAACTCCATGACAAAGTCAGAGAACAACTACATGACAATAGCCAGAAATACAAGAACAAAGTTGATAAGAAGAGGAGAGAAGTTCAATTCAAGGTTGGAGATGAATTTTTATCTCATTTGAGAAAAGAGAGGTTTCCAAGGGGAACGTATAACAAGTTGAAGATGAAGAAGATAGGACCATGTAGGATTCTCAGAAAATTCACAGCCAATGCTTATTAAATTGAGTTGCTAGACAATTTTGGGATATCACCAATATTCAATGTTGCAGACCTGTATCCTTACAAGAGAGATGAGGCAGGAGAATCATATGATCAGAAAGAATTTTAGTGGGAAGAAAATTTTTCCACAACAGAAAAACCTCAGATGGAGAAATTCATTGAACAAAGAGATGGAAAGAAAACCAAGAGAAAGACATATCCTGAATATTTAGTGAAGTGGAAAGATCATCCAAAGGAAGATGCAAGTTGGGTCACAGAAACTGATATTTTGAAGCATGGAAAGACAGTGTAGGAGCTCATGAACAGGAGTCCATGAAAATTTTAACTAGAGGAGTATGATGCAGGAGAATCGCCTTCAATCTCAAAACGCAAGCATGGAGGCAAGTGAATGACATCTCAGCATGACATAGTTTCAAATCAGAAACTAACTCATAATTAAATCGAGTTGTTGAGATATTTTTGAAAGTAGACTTTTTAAATCTGTCGTGTTTGTAAAGTCGTGAAGGACTGTAAGGGGTTGCAGATATAGAGTGTTGACTCTTATCTGGAAATAACTGTTAGCTATTATAATAGGACATAGTATGTAACTGCTAAGAGTTTGATATGATAGGTTACAGACAAGACGATGAGAGCTCGTGGAGCCGGTCCTTAGATAGTTGTTGTTGCATTGTAAAATTATTAGGAGATGATGAGATAGAGATCAGAGAGATCAGTATAGCATAGTAGAGTAGAAGAAATATATGTAATTTGTTTCCTGAATGATTAAAACAGATAGAATTGTCCCAAATCCTTGGACTGTGTTCATTTGATGTATGAATGAATGAATTTTATATTTTGTGTATTTGATTTATTTCATTTTCATTCATGTATGATTGTTCGAGAAGTTGATAGTATGAAGTTGTGACGAAACTAGATAAGTTTCAATTGTTTCTCTTCTGAAACTTGTATGCCAGGTGTGCATCTCGAATGTAAGGAGTACGTCGATTGAGTCTCGGATTGACTCAAAGGAGTTATGAGAGAAAAAAGGAAACTTAGACCAGGTGCAAGGTGTGCACAACGTCAAGAAGAAACTAAATGTCGAAGAACCAGAACAAAAGAATGCCAGGTGGGCGAGAAGAATTTATTTTCAAGAAATCCTTCAATCTGAGTTATTGAAATCCTAAAACCACAAGGAGTGTGTGGGAAGTAGGAATCCTTTAAGGATCAAGCTCAGAAGGGATAACACTTTTCAGAAGTATTGACGAGATCCAAGAGTCAGACTTGTAGGAGGAGCAAAGGTTCAAAACCTTTGAAGACTGAGAAATATTCCAAGTCGGAAGAAATCAAAAGCTCAGGAGGAGGAGCGAAAGTGGTCATTGGATCACTGTGTAAAATATCAACAACCATCTGATAAAAGTAAAGTGCACGAGCTTTAGTGCTTTTCACATTAGGCAGCAAGAGCTCATTAAGGTTTGAGACTTGAGATTTCTGAAGCCTGAACAGCCAGAAAGATGAAGTGAAATCTTAGTCATTCGATCATCCGAAGAAGACTTGCGTCATTGGATCATCCAAAGTGAACCTCAGGCATCATATTGACCAAGTGAATCTGAGCCGTCAGATATCATGAACCTAGGAGGAGGTAAGTTTGAAACTTGAGATTTCTGAAGTGCGGAGAGCAGAAGGGCCGGAGTGAATCTGGATCGTTAGATCTAGGAGGATACGTGTCGTGAGATCCAGAGGAAGGAAAAAGGTGAAAGGTTGAAACATTCGAAGCCTGAATAGTCGAAGAGACGAGAGCTCTCGATATGCATGGGGACACTTTTCAACACATCGTGAGGTCTGGGTAAACTGTAGGGGGTTTCAGTTGAGATCTGAGATTACCGAAACCTGAATATCCAAAGTGAATCTGGAACGACAGATCTAAGGGATACATGGCGTGAATCCGTGAACTCCATGTAAAGTCCTGAAGTGATTCAGAGCCGTGGTATTTTAGAAAGACGTGGCATAAATCCATGTACTCCAAGTAAAGATCCAAAGTAATCCTTGACCATCAAATTAAGTGGACACGCGTCAATGGATTATAGCCTTCGGATAAAAGGCAATGGGAAGAAGGGTGAAGTTTGAGATTTGAGATCTAAAAATTCTGAAGAATCGAAGGAGGTCTCGACTGTTGATCGAGAAGGGGGCCAGAAGACCATTGATTTTAGTTGAAAAGTCAAACACCCGAAGTAAAGACAGGATCATTGATTGATCATGATATGTGTCTATAGATCGTCAGCTCTGGGAGGTTGAAGTATGGAAGAAAGAAGGGTTTGAGATCTCAAAATCCCGAAGTCTGTAATCATGAAGAGATCTCGACCATTGATCGAGAAGGGGAATATCTTGTCCGTAGACTTGAAAAAATCAAATATGAACCATCAGTTCTGACAGTATCGTCAAGATTGCGATATCGACAATCCTGTAGAATTTTGGGGGTAGGAGTTGTGTGGAATTTAAAACTTTGAGGGCAGGCCGTAATCACGTGGTTATGTCAATTCACCACCCAAGGTCACATCGAGAGGGGGCTTATCAGAAAAATAGATAAGGCACTGAAAGGAGATGAAAGGGCCTGGGTTTAGATATAGAAGGGGAATGTTAAGGATCCATAGAGTCATCTGACTCAATAATCGAAGATCTGTTGACCGAGAGGTCCTGTATCCCTATGAGGGAGTAGGGGGGTTGCATCAATTGTTCCGAATTTAAAGCATATAAATTGTTTGATCCATCTACTCACAAAGTGTTTGCAAGTATAGATGTAATATTCCATGAATAGGCAGAAGGAAACAATTAAGACAACAATCATGAAGGGTGGTAGGTACTTCTTGAAGAGGAGGAGGTCAAAGAAGAGAAGAAACAACAACAACGGGAAAAGGCACCAAGTTACATGGATACATCTAGTAGTGAAGAAGAATATTCACAAACCGAAAGAAGTCACCAAGAAATTGAGAATATCTTCATGACAGGTTCGTCCACTTGAAAAATATAAATATTATGCCATAATGAGTAATATTTCAAATGTCATAGAACCCATGAGTTTTAATGAAGCTAATGAACATGAAGAGTGGAGAGAACAAATGGAGGAAGAATATGACTCTATAATGAAAAAAAAAACTTGGGAATTGACTAAATTGCCTAAATACAAAAATCCCATAGGTTGTAAATGGATATACAAACCTAAATTCAAAGAAGATGGTAGTATAGATAAATATAAATCTAGATTGGTGGCAAAAGGGTATTCACAGAAAGAGGGCATTGATTATGTAGAAACATTTGCACCAATAGCTAAATTAAACACTATAAGAATGTTAATTGCACTAGCTAGAAAACACCATTGGAAGCTTCACCAATTAGATGTAAAGTCTGCTTTCTTGAATGATGAGTTAAAGGAGGAGGTTAACCTTACTCAACCAGACGGGTTTGTGAAAATTGCTCAGGAACATTTAGTATGTAAATTAAAGAAAGCATTATATGGACTAAAATAGACACCTAGGTTATGGTATGAGAAGATAGATTCATTATTTCTTTAGCAGGGTTTTATGAGGAGAAAAAGTGATCCAAGTATGTATACCAAGTTTGATGAAAAGGAGCACATTGTATTGATTTCCTTATATTTTGATGATTTAATTATTACAGGAAATTCAAAAGAATTGATTAGTGGAATCAAGAAGCAAATGGCACAAGTATTTGAAATGAAATATCTCAGTGAGTTACATTACTTTCTTGGTATTGAAGTCTGGAGAAACGCTGGTCAAACCTTTGTATCTCAAGGAAAATTTTTCATAGAAGTACTGAGGAGGTTTAAAATGGATCTGTGTAAAGTTTCTTATGTTCCAATACATAAGAAAAAAAAACTTTACTGTGATGATGTTTCGAAGGAGGTAAATGATAGAGTTTATAGACAGATGGTGGGAAGCATGAACTATCTCACTACAACCAGACCTGACATAGCATACTCTGTTAGTGTGTTAAGTCAGTTTATGGATAAACCTATAGATATCCATTGGAATGTAGTGAAAGGATTAATCAAGTATCTCAAAGGAACACTTGATAATGGTAGTAAGTATACTGATTTATTTGATGTTGAGCTAACATGTTACTTAGATTCAGATTGGGCTGGAAATTCGGATGGTCGGAGGTCTACTACAGGCTATGCTTTTGGCATTGGATCGAAGATTGTTTCATGGATCAATAAGAAGAAACCTACTTTATCTTTATCATCCACTAAAGAAGAATATAAAGTGTTGTGTGCAACAACTTGTGAAGTTGTTTGGTTGAGAGGACTACTTCAAGATAATAGATAAGAACAAAATAAATCTATGATAATCAAATGCGATAACCAAAGATCAATCAAGTTGGAAAATAATCCAGTTTATCATTAAAGGACAAAGCATGTTGATACTCAATTCCATTTTGTTTGAGTAAAGATGCAGTCTAATGACATTTCTTTAATGTATTGTAATACTAGTGAAAATGTTGTTGATATTTTCACTAAGCCTCTTGGGAAAATCAAATTTGAACTGTTTAGAGAGATGTTAGGTGTGGATGTAAATCCTTTATCTATTAAAGGGGAGAGTTAGATTAATGGAGAGTTAGATTAACTGTGTAGTTTCGATTTAGCTCCAACTACTTCCAACCGTATTAAATCTGTTCAAACCGACTATCCATCATATATATTTGTATCTTCTCGTTGATGAATTTGGGGAATAAACTCAATTTTTCTTCGCATATCCAAGTGTTTGGAGTCCGTTCTGGTTTCTCATTTATTACCTTGCAGTTGAAAACATAGAGGTGCAAGTATCACTTGTTTTATCCCTACTCGATTTTCTTTGGGCGTGCTTTTGATTTTTCTGTTTTGTTTGGTATTTCGAAAACCACCTAATAGCTGGTGCGACCTGCATTGAAATTGGATGAAAGTTAGACATGGATGTGTTGAGTATGGAGTCTAGATTAGTTGTGGTAAAATTTTATAATAAATCACAGACTAACTGAAAGAGACTAAATCAGAAACCTGTGCAGCTTCCCATTTCATTTAACGAAAAATGAAATTTAAAGTATGGCATTATTTTTTTTCTGTTAACAATAACGGTTATCTTTTGGCTTTTTTTCTGGTGATTTTTTATGTTTGATTTTGCCCAAAATTTGGTGAGGAATGATTGGATCTGTAGATTTGAGTGGCTAAGTTTGTATAATCATAATGCTTAGGTGTTTTCCAACATGTTCAATCTATTTATGCATTCATAAATACAATTTAAATAACGAAAGATAGGGATTTTGTCGAGAAATGCAATTAATTAACAAAGAATAGCTATTTTATCCAAATTTTAAGTATCCAATTTTAATCCAAAAAAAAACAAAAAGTAGAATGTCTAACCAACCCCAAGAAAAGGGGATATAAAACTAGCAATTGTTGACAGTCATTAAAATAGAAAATATGCTATAGATGGCAATTAATGATTCATTAAAGTAATAAATATACTACAAATTCAGGACAATTAATGATTCATAATATAGTATTGTTGGCAGCTTGAACATGTTTTGGGAGATTCTTGGTCGTATTGACCTATGTTGGGACTTTGACAGCTTGTCGAAGGAGGAGCACAAGAAGAAGGGAAGATCAAGGGATATCGACCCACTTTTGGGTCCTTTTTGGGTTTTGGGGATAATGTAACGGGATTGGGATGTCAACCCATGGGTTTTACCCATGTTTAGGCCTATTTTGTAAAGTATAAATAAGAGGCTAGGAAATGTAGAAAGAGAACAAGTAGGTCGGTATGCTAAGTGATAAAGGCTAAGTGCTGGTGTGGATTGTAAGGGATTTGTGCATTCCGTGTAAAACTTGCAGAGTTGAATGCAAGTCCTTGTGTGAGACTATAGAAGGCTTTGTGCTGCAACACAAGTAAAAAGGATCTAGTGAGCTGAGCAGATATTCTATCCTGTGCAGAGTAAGGGTTTTGAGGCTCTGTGCTTGTAACTGATTGGCTGAAGATAATAAAGAAGAAGAGTTGGTGGACGTAGCCCCAGGGTGGGGGTGAACCACGTAAACATTGTGTTGTCTTTCTTTGTGTTTGTCTTAATATGTTTATGTCTTCTTTGATAAGTACTATGGTGTATTCAGATAGATCTTCTTATGCTTAGTGCTAATGACATGTGAGGATATTAGATCCGATCCATATGAATGTGGTGAGTGCTTGATCTGCTAGATCTGACCTATCTATTGA
Source organism: Picea engelmannii (assembly GCA_009831015.1). NCBI lineage: Eukaryota > Viridiplantae > Streptophyta > Pinopsida > Pinales > Pinaceae > Picea > Picea engelmannii. The sequence goes on along the minus strand of ML788153.1, from coordinate 2,374 downwards.
TGCTAAGTGCTTAAGTATGTTATATCAGTGTGAATGCTGCGAAGACTTGTTTTATCAACGAAGTGGATATTGCTTGCATATTGAGGAACTGACAGTGCTGAGTGCTTTATTAAGTGTTAGAATCACAGATCTATCTCCCAGTTAAGGTTGCAAACACCTGAGTCTTGCAACCACCCTTGCCTCTACCTTGGGTGAGACTTCATCTGTTTCATAGGTGTTGCCAAAAGGGTCGATAGTTAGGGCTTTGTTGGTGTGTTGTTGTGGCGTTTAACCATGGGTCTTCCCCTTTACCAACAAATGGTTCCATTGCTGGGACATGAAACTATGATTTATGGGAAATGAGAAAGAAGAAGCTATGTGCAAAGATTCATCTTGAAATTGTGGAAGCTATATGCGTAGATCTATTCCCTAGCGCGTAGTATTCTACTTGATTTATAAATCTTTGTGCTAAATAAAGAAGACTGATCCGAAGAAAGGAGATTGGATCTGAAGAAAAGAGCTAAGATCTGGAAGATTTGTGCCCTAAGTGATCCAGAATCGGATCCAGGAGCCTGATAGGGCTCAAAAAGGCTAAAAACTGAAAGTGCTCAGAATTCGACGAAACCAATGCCATTGCGTCTGTTTCATTCTCCCAATTGCGGCCATATATTTACTTTCTCAAATGGAGACCGTATGCGAAAGATGTCATATTCTGATCCTTTACCCAAATAGGCAAAAAGTCAACAGGTCCAGTCAAATGCTGACATCAACATGACATCAGTAGTGCTGACATGGCAGAGACATGTCCCAACAAGTGGCATCCCAGCAGTAGGTGATTGGTCAGTGACAATGATCCACCCAACAGTTGACAAGTGGCACTTTATTGACAAATTGTTTAATGCCATGTGGCCTAGTCATGGGTTGCCACGTGGCACCATGGGATTGGTCAATGGGTTCATAGGCAAAATATTATGGAGCTCATGGGGTTTGATCCCATGATGTCTTGGGTCAGACCAAGACTTAGCCAAACTCTGTTACCAATGTGCCCTTGGTGGTACTTGTAATACCAAGCTCACTTTATTTTAAATAAAGTGCAATAAAGTGAAAAGGGGCAAAAAGGGGGCTGGGGCTAAGCCCCAACCCATGGTTTAACTCTTACACATGAACAAAACCCAACAAAGGAGGGCGCTCTCCTCATGGGCGTGCCCAAAGGATAAGCTCAGCCCAAGGATCTTGGGGAAATCCCATGAGACCAGGGGGGCACACTCCAAAAGGAGCTTAGCCCACTTAGGGCACCCTTTTTAAGGCCCAGATCATATGCACATGCGCCTAGATATAGGAGCTAGAACCCAGTTTAGGGGGATTAGCTTGATATTTGCCAAAAAAGGGGTTTTTAACATTGGAAAATGATTTTTTCAGTGATTTTATCAGCAGATTTAATGGATTTTGGTCATTTTTGGGAGATTTTGGACTCTTTTTGAGCCCAGATTTTAGGAGGAAGTTGGGGATGGATAACCAACTTCAGATATATAAAAACCAGGCCTATTTGAGGCCATGGAAGACAATCAAAGTAGAGTTCTGCTGAAGGGAAGCCAAGCCAAAGCCATTTTTATGCAGGGAAGTTGTTGAGGAGCAGACGCTTGTGGGCCATTTCTGGGAGCTCCGATCATCCGTTTTGCATGTTGTTTCTTCTGCTGGGTTCTAGAGATCTAGAAGAACATGACCAGATCAATATTGTAGCCTAATGGCACTACTTCTATGTACTTTTTGAGCTTTGAACAGAAATAAAGAAGCCTCCCCCACTGAGACAAAGGCCCGGAGACATAGGCAATTTTATGCTGAACTCCGTTATCACTTCTCTTGTTATGGTTTGATATTCTTATTGATTCAGTTAATATCTGTATTTTGTATTATGGCTTTGATATATTCTCTCATATTCATCCTCTTTCATTAGCTTCTTAAATGGTTAATTAACACATGCAATTAAAAACTCAACCACAGTCATTAAAAGATCTTTTCCGGATCAAGTGGTATCAAAGCTAGTTGACGTTTGGATTTGAGTTTTGCATGTTAACCAGGGAAAAGCTACAGCATGGTGAAGGAGACATTGTTGCAGAGAATCCATTAATTGGATTGAGAAAGAGAGCTTCTCACAGCGAGAAGATGGCATCGGAAGAAGGGCTTTCTCAGGATGAGAAAGAGTTCCTGAAAAATTTCCTTGCTATGTCGGAGATGGTGAAAGTTTTGTACGAGGATTACTTGGAACGAAAGAGACCAGTTTGGGGTGAATCTTCAAAGGGAAAAAGTGAAGGGGAAGAGGATCATCCTCAGATTCCTCCTTCACCTCCATCATCTCCTCCTTCTTCTCCTTCTTCTTCAAGTTCAAGTTCTAAAT
>ML788152.1:304652-319076 GCA_009831015.1 Picea engelmannii | reverse complement strand
GTGCATCATCAGTGGATATTTCTCCTTGACTATCTCATTCGGGCAGCAATCTGTGAAAGGGAAATTCTTTGACTTGATCTATTACCCTTAGCCCTTCATTGACCTAGATTGCTTAGGGACGTCTCCCTTGGACTAGCCCTCCTAAATAAAAAGAGCCCCCCATCGAGGTGACAGTGGGTGGGGAAGCTCCTGTTACGCCGGTTTCAAGCCCTGACTCAAGCTCTTTAGACCTTTCCTACAAACCGTGCGATAACAGGCCTCAAACAGGACGTTATGAGGTACATCAGTGAGTGTGTTATTTGTCAGCAGAACAAGTTAGAGCACACGCTTCCAACAGGGCTACTTCAGCCACTTCCCATTCCGATGCAGAAATCGGAGAGCATATCGATGGACTTCATCACTGGCTACCCAAGGTCCAGGGTAAGGACTACATCTATGTAGTGGTCGACAAATTAACCAAGTTTTCTTACTTCTATGCCATACCGATAGAGTACAACGCAGTTCAGGTAGCCGAGTTATTCTTCAAAGAGGTCTTCAGACTTCATGGGTTGTCGAGGAACATCATCAGTGACACGGACATTCGGTTTATTGGGACATTCTGGAGGGAATTGTTTAAATTGGTGGGGACGGAGTTGACACCCAACACTAGCTATCACCCTCAGACAGATGGGAAGACAAAGATCGTCAACAAGTGGGTTGAAGGGTATTTAAGGAACTATGTCGGTGGACAGCAGAGAACATTTAGGAGAGCATTGCTACAACACCACTTTCCACATGTCCATTGGTATGACACCCTTCCGAGCATTCTACGGATATGATGCTCCCACTTTGGTAGACTTGGTTTTCAGGGAGAGAAGAGCTCCCAAGGCTAAGGATTGGATCATTGAGAGTCAGGAGATTCTCAAAGTACTGAAAGAGAACCTGCAGACGGCACAAAATCAACAAAAGTTGAGTGCGGACAGGCACAAGATAGAGCGCATCTTTGAGGTTGGGGATCTGGTCTTCTTGAGACTCCAACCATACAGACAATCATCTCTGAAGAAGAGTGGGGCTGAGAAGCTCAAGCCCAGATTTTATGGCCCTTACAGGATCATGCGTCGAATAGGCGAGGTTGCCTATGAGCTAGAGCTTCCAGAGGGGAGCAATATTCATAACGTGTTCCACGTATCGTGCCTCAAGAAGGCGGTGGGACAATTCATCAACACATCAGAGGAGATTCCCCCATTGGATGAGGAGGCATAGTTGGAGTTGGTTCCAGAGGAGGTACTGGAGTTTCAGGACCGAAAACTGAGGAGCGAGATCATCAAAGAATGTTTGATCAGATGGAGAGGGTTTCCCATGGAGGATGCTACTTGGGAGAGTGAGAAGGTGTTGCAGCACCCTGGATTGGTATTGCTTGAGGACAAGCAATTTCGAGAAGGGAGGACTGTAATGTCCCTTTCCAAATAGGAGCTCCAGAGAGGAGGCTAAATGGTCTAAACAACCCCGTTAGACTATAGCCATGGCCAGACAGGGGTAAACATGGTTACTAGATGTCATTCCAATCAAAGGTGTTATAATCAGAAAGTGACATTGAGCTAAAAGTGGCTAAAAGTGCTTTTAATCTAACTTGAGCTAAAAATAGAACAGATGAGCTAAAATTAGAAGTCAACGGCGAAATAGGGTTTCAGGCAGCTATAAGAGAAGGTTCAGTGACCTAATTCATCATTATGCAGATTTTGACTTGTCATTGAGGAGAGAGGCGCATCTCAGGAGAGATAGTTCAATGGATTCCAGGCGGAATACACCAGTGGCTGATTTCGGTGTTGAGAGACACACCCTAGTCACTGGGGAGATCACACAAGTCTTCCATCAGTCTTCAGCAACAGTTCTACAGGATTCAACAACAAGGGCGCACTTATTCAGGGAGAGGGCACAACTTCTGAGGAGGTTTAGTGGATCGAATTGTCCCATTCAGGGAGAGTTCAGAGATTCCCCTCCAACCCAGTTGAGAGGAAGGAAAGGCGCATATTTTTCCTAGTTCCTCGTTAGATTCCGACAGAGGAATCATCTGGGGCTCATTTTCCAAACATTGGGAGTGCGACACTTGGGGAGGACACATTCGGGGGTTCCTAAGCGATCATCAGATCAAATCCAGGGAAACCCTTTCAACCCATTTCATAGTAGGTCAGGGCAATCAGTTTGAGACACATATCAACCGATTCCGACGATGAAATCACTAGGGCGCAGTTTTCCAGTAGCAAAGGGGCGCATTCCCCAGGGGGATCCATCTGGGGTCCAGACACACCAACAAAGGGGTCGGTTAGTCACCAAGACTGAGAGAGACAACAGGGCGCACTGTTTGGGACAGTTTCCAGGCCAATCCGAGAGGTTTAGCCACCAGGGCAAACTTTCCAAACTTGCAACAGTTGTCGTATGAGCTACCGGAGTCCGCAGCAGATCTTCATCTCTTCCATTGCATTCCACAACATTCTTCTAGCATCGGGTATTATTGTTTTAGTTACTATTGTAATCTAGCTAAGATCCTTTTGTCATTTTATCTAGCCAAGTGATTTATTTTACTCAGTCGCATTTGGCATTGTACTCGCAGAGATATCATAATATAAGATTTGCAGTCTTTTGTCTCATTTATTATCTATATGATCAATTATATGTTGTAACAATGAATTATCTACAATAGACATATCAGATTAGTAGTATTTCCCAGACTAGCCAAGTCAAAAACATTACAGACTTCACCCAGGAGGAACTGAGACTTGATCCCACTCGGGCTAGCCAACCAAAGAGTGAGGAGGAGGAGAATCTGGCTCTTCATCGAAAGAAAAGCAGTTGAGCAGGAGGCTCCAAGGACATGAGCAAAGTGAGATGATTTGCATGTCACAAGATTGGCAATTATGCCAACCAGTGTCCCACCAAGAAGAAGAAGAAGGAATCAGAGGTAGAAACTGCAACATCTTATGAGATGGATGCGTTTGCGGAAAAGTTTGATGACGAATTTTCTCTGGTGGCCACTCTTTCTAGCAGCAACAGATTGGTTGAGTTGGAGGCCAGTGGGGCATGGTTCGTGGACAGTGGATCATCTCACCATATGACAACAATGAGGTTGGTGTTCCTTAGTGTTTCGGAGACCGGCTCAGACTTGCATGTGCAAAGTGTTGATATTATGGTAGCTATGGGAGGTATTAACCTCCATATGTAACCTTTGACTAGAATAGAATATTACGGAAGCAAGAGAAACCCTAAAAAGATGTGTGAAAACCCTAGAAGACAAGTCGGCTCAACAGAATATATAATATTAAGGTATCATCCCCTCCAGAAAGACCATTCGGCTCCACAAGAAAAAGATAAACAAAAAATATAATTACCAGAAAGTCAAGTCGACCCAGCCAGAAAAGTCACTAGATAGATTAGTATAAATAAAGGACGTCTTGGCTCATTTGTTCACTCACTCACCTAGAAAACTAGAAATAGTGCACAAGTTTGGAGGAGGAGCAGCAACTGTTGTTAGGCAGTCTGTATCTTTATCTTGTGTGGTACATTTGGAGAAGGTGTGCTCTCTCTTGGTCATCTGTGGTTCTGATGTGGCTTCCCGGAATCATTCTTTCTGTCAAAGGTTAAGGTGCTCGAGGGAGGCTTTGTGCCTATGGATGTGGTACAATGGTATAGTATTTTTTATGGTGAAACAAGCACATATACATTATTCTAACAGGTTATGGGCCCACACCACCTTCGGAACAGTCTAACCATTGGAAGGTAGATCCGTAGCTCTCTGTCAAGCTTGTTGTAGCCCAATTGCAGTTGCAGTGCCAATTCCTTTGTGCCAGTTGTAGCACCAATTCCAGTGCCAGTTGCAACACCAATTGTAGCACCAGTTGCAGTACCAGTTGCAGTGAAAGTTTATGTGAAGTATTGGGACTAATTTTTGGTTATCCTAGTGCGCCCTAAGCCAGCGCATCTCCTGGTGCCCTCAGACATCAAAACCATCAAGGTTGGATTTTTGGGTCAAAGTCAACATTTGACTGGTCAAAGTCAATGTTTGGCTGGTCAAAGTCACATTTTGACTAGTCAAGGTCAAAGTCAATGTTTGGCTGGTCAAAGTCAAATTTTGACTAGTCAAGGTCAAAGTCATGAAGACCAATTTCAGAGTAGAACACAGATTGGAAGGTGCCACCAACTTCAAAGCATGGAAGATTAAGTTACTTCTTATCTTAGAAGAAAATGATCTTCTGGACTACATAAACCAGGACATTCCTGAGCCGGTAGAAGATGAAGAGAAGGTCAAGCACAAGAAGAAGACTAAACGTGACGACGATCCTCAAAAAGATCATCGAGGAGGATCTCTCCAAATATCATTGTAAGTATAATTTAGTTATTTCTATTATTTTTATTTTATATTGGACCATTGTCCCTGGTACGAGAGTCCATTTTTCCTTTTGGTTTGATTATTATCCTAGTACAGGAGGCCATTTCTGGTTATTATCCTAGTATAGGAGGCCATCTTTGGTTGTTATCCCTACGAGAGGCCATCTTGGTTGTTATCCCTATGGGAGGCCATTCTGGTTATTATCCTAGTACAGGAAACCATTGTGGTTATCATCCTTATGGGAGGCCATCTTGGTTATTATCCTAGTACGGGAGGCTAGACTTCTTATCTTTGTTAGAAGGGTCATTATCCCTAGTACGGGAACCCCTAGTTCTAGGTTAGGAACAAGAAATGTATGACAACAAGAACAACAGGCTTGAAAGGACTCAGAGGGAGTCAAACTTCAGAGGAAGTCATTGATCAGGAAGAAGCCAACTTGGTTTCATGACACTTTGCAAGATGCAAAGGGGCATGCAGCAGACGAAAGCGTGGTCTGAGTATTCTCTTAGATAGAGGGAGTTGACTTCAGAATTTGAGATGAAGGATATTGCAAGACTTCATCAAAGACATGGTGCAGAAAGGAGCTGTGAGGCTCCATCACTTATCCACAGATGAGCAGATAGTTGACATTTGCACTAAGCCTCTGTCTGGGACAAGCTTGGAAGATAAGAAAACATTTCCCTGGGGGAGTATTGATGATTGCAGCATCGTGTCAATATTCCAAGATTGACCAGATGGACTTGATCATGTGGGAAGATGGACTTGATCATGTGGGAATAGGCCCAGATGTAATCTTCGACAAACTGAAGATTCGAGTTGTTTCTAGATATCCTATGTGTGAATTGCATCGGGCCTTGAAACTCTCACGAGTAGGTGAGTAGCCCCAATAAGCATCGGGCTGACTCTATCTCCATAGGAACTGGGCTGCAGACTAGGGGAAATAGGGAACATCTACATCCAGAGTAAATGTGCTCCGATGTAGTCTTCGACGGACTGATGACTGAAGGTGCTTGAGGTACAATTCCACATGTCCGATAGCATCGAGCTAAATGCATACACAAAGTGAGGTGTTTGAGGATCACAATGAGGTGTTTGTGGATCCGATGTGGTCCTAATTCTTGTCATGGGACAAGAACGACCCAAGGTGCTAGAAACACGTGTCTGATGGCATCGAGCTAAATGCATTAACGGAGTGAATGTGGCTCCGATGAGGTCATGATTCTTGTCATGGGACAAGAATGACCCAAGGTGCTAGACACATGGTGGTGGAGATGGATCATCAATATAGATAAATGAGGCTCATGGATATTGTGATGATATGTTTTGATGCCAGATTGCTACCAGATGATGCTGATAGTGATGATGATACTCACGACATGGGTGTAGCCATGAGTGAGCACGTCATGCGGGTATAACCCATTACGATGATTGTGACACACACTACGTGGTGTAGCTCTAGTGTTCTCTAGCAGGTTGTGGCCCATAGATGAGATTGACAGGTTCACATGGGTGTAGCCATGTATGACATGATGATGCTACCTATAGAATGGTCTGCAAGACTATGTGAGTCTTTCCCATGCCATGTGAAGATGGATGGATGTGTTTGAGACCATTATTACCTCCCTAGCTAAGAGGGAGTGTTGATATTATGGTAGTTGCGGGAGGTATTAACCTCTATATGTAACCTTTGACTAGAATAGAATATTCCGGAAGCAAGAGAAACCCTAAACAGATGTGTGAAAACTCTAGAAGACAAGTCGGCTCAGCAAAATATATAATATTAAGGTATTATCCTCCAGAAAGGCCAGTTGGCTCCACAGGAAAAAGATAAACAGAAAATATAATTACCAGAAAGTCAGGTTGGCCCAGCCAGAAAAGTCACTAGACAGATTAGTATAAATAGAGGATGTCTTGGCTCATTTGTTCACTCACTCTCACCCAGAAAACCAGAAACAGTGCACAAATTTGGAGGAGGAGCAGCAGCAACTGCTATTGGGCAGTTTTCTCTTGTTCTGTCTTTCTGGTATCTTTATCTTGTGTGCTACCTTTGGAGAAGGTGCGCTCTCTCTTGGTCATTTGTGATTCTGATGTGGCTTCCCGAAATCGTTCTTTCTATCAAAGCTTAAGGTGCTCGGGGGAGGCTTTGTGCTTATGGATGGGTGTAGCATGTCTATGTTGAAACGAGCACATCTACATTATTCTAACACAGAGTGGGGTGCACACCATCCATGCAGTAAAGGGGGTTCGATGTCTCAGATTCCAACTAGAGTCGGGAGTCTCTCTAGAGGTGGATGAGATGATGTATGTACCAGAGTTGTGGGTTAACTTGCTCTTTGTATCAACTCTGGCAGACATGGGGTATACAGTGATGTTCTTGGATGGACAAGTACTCCTATATATAGAGGGAGGAGCCTTAGATGCAGCTGTGAGGCTTGGCATTAGGCAAGGTATGATGTACAGGTTGTTGGGACAGCCTGTAGGTGGGTCCAGAGAGATCTTGGACCAAAGATCAGTGTCAAGGACTGTCAGCTCGTATGACATGACACTGATGGATGAGTGGAACAACACATCAAATCAAAGTGCAACAGAAGTAGCAGGTGGATCTTCTGGTTCAGAAGGAGCAGCTACAACAACAACAACATATTTGATTGGATCAGAGATTGATCCTGGTGGAGACACCTCCCTCGCTAAGAGGGAGTGTTAGTATTTTAGCTTATGAGGTGTCTCAGTTGTGCCTAAGTGTCCTAGGCTAGTTGATGGACACACTAAGGCCCATACCAGCCTTATTATCTCAACCTAAGTCTAACTTAGGCTTGCAACAAAATGTTTTCTTTTGAGTGGATTGTGGGGCCCCCATGGAGAGAGGGGGCACTCTAGTTAGTGGTTGGTGGTTCCCTAGCAAGTGGGGCACACCTCATGAGCCTTGTGAGTGGGCTATAGGGTCCATCCAAGGGGGGTGCACCATCTAGAAGCCTTGGAGGCTGAATTGGCACACAATTCAAAGCAAGGAAGGTGGATGCTAGGGAGAGAGGACCCTTACATTACTCATTTTGTATGTTTGCAAGTGAGCTAAAGGAGAGATCTTGAGGCTGAGAAAAGAGGGCAACTGACTTAGTGATTTGGACAGCCAGCTTAGGGGCGATTTCAGGGCTATTTTGGAAGTTGGCAGAGGCTGATCTTTTGCATCAAAGGAGGCCATTCAAGATGGATCATACTGGGCCATAACATGCCATATATTTCAGAAAGCAAAGGACCATTTCTGAGCAGGCGTACAACAGCTTACAGAGGCCGAAATTCTCAGGCCAAACTGCAGTCAACACAGGGAGAAATTCAGAGGTCGTACAACAGATAATGTTGGGCAGTACTGCTGAGAAAAGTGTCCAAGTTCAACAGGAAGTACAGCTGGGTTTAGCTGGGCCATACAGCTGATAGAAAGGGTTGAACTTTTCTGTAAGGATTACTAAATATTTCTGTTGCTATAACCTTTCCTCTGAAGCCTCCATAAAATCCCTCCTTTGTTGGTTTTCCCCACACTGGAGTTTCCAGGGTATTTCTTGTGTTGTCTATTTTTTATGCTTGGCTTTGTATGTGTTTCTGCTGTGATTTATGATGGTATAACTCAACTGTAGATAAACTGCATAATTCTAAAATTTATAACAGCATGTATAAATTTATGTTTTAAGTGAATTATTGGCATTTAATCTCAGTGTCTGAGTTATCATATTTCAACATTCAATTGTTAAGTTGCAAGGTATCAATATTGCAAGTAATTAAGTTGAAGATTAACTTTGGGACTATATCGAAGAGAAGGTAAAATTACCAAGGCTTATAATATAAGGTGTCAACATTTGTCCTACTATCAATATACCAAAGAAGGTAGTTTGAAGTAGTTCAACTTCAATTGTTAAGTTGCAAGGTGTCTAGACTCTATATTGCAACTTGCAAGTAATTAAGTTGAAGATTACTTTCTAACATATGTGTGGATATTAATTGAGGTGAACTCAACATTACAGAGTTCACCATTTGGCATCGATGGTTCATGAACATTATACAGGATGGACTCAAAACATTACAGAGTCCATCATTTGACATCAATATTTCATAAGTACCTTAGTCATATGGGTACCTTGTTGGGGAGCTTTGTTTCAATCGTACCTTATTCCAGAGTTGTAATGTATGAGTTTTGGGGGGTAATCAAATATCAGTGTTTCAGACAAACACCACATCCTATTCTATGTTTAGCAGATTTTGAATTCAGGTTTCAGCATCTATTTTTAGCAATTTTCCCCATACATTGGGTTTACATACAATTTTTGGAGGATGCATAGGGATGGAGGACAGTTGAATGGGCGATTTCAGAATCTTGATCCCACTATTTTCAGAACTCGATCCTTTCCAAAAGCAGATGATGGTTTTAAAGACCCGGAGTTCTTCAAAGGGGTACCTTTCAAATTTTCAAGATTCATAATCTTGGAAATTTTCTATTTTGAAACCTCATCTTTCTTGAAATATGAATGTGAATTTGGATACAAAATGGAGAATAAGCATGGGTATAAAAAACTATTTTGTGAAATTCCAACATGTTTTAGGCCTCAATCAAAGATGGTCAAAGTTGGTCAAACAAAAGGCCTAAAAATAGAAAGTTTCAGTTTTCATAGATGATCACATTTTCAAAGACCCAATATTGAGTATAGTATGGGGGTAAAATTTGGTGGCAATCAAAGACTATCGATTTTTTGAGCTATTTTTAGCAGTGAGCTTTTTCAAGGTTTGGCACTATTTTTGAGGACCATGTGTGGCATATAGCATGTGGGTCAAATTTCACGTGATAAGAAGTTTGTTTTTTGGCCAAATTTACATGGTCCAAATCATAATGGAGCATTCTAAGAGGTTCTGGGTGGTACCCACTTGTTAATGCTAGATTCTTCTAATGCTAGATTCTTCTCATTAATATCTTCTAATGCTAGATTCCACATGTGTATCTACATAGTGGGATTCACTTTCTTTACCATGCTTATCTTCTACATCGCATGCAAATTCTTCAACAACTGCAATCTCTATGTCTTGTTTATCTTCCTCTGCTTCAACAGGATCTCCAACAAATTCTCCAACAACTGCAACACTTTGTGACTTAGCTCGATGTTGATCGATGTTTCTCTCCCTTTCATTGTATTCCATATCCAGAATATCCCAAGCTTCTTTGGACCTAATTGTTGCTGCAATTTTGGGGGAAATGCTCTCATCCAAGCCTTGTTGAATGAGAAACAATGTGGCCACATCATTCTTCTTATTTTCTATGAGATGATCCTTCTGACCTTGAATAATGGCTTCATAGGCTTCTTGATTTGTCGGTTCTTCAAACCCGTTAAACATACTATCCCATGGGTGGTACTCATGCTAATTTCACCCATGGAAGAAAGTGCATGCATTAAGGAGCTCTTCTTGGTGAAATTTTCCCTTTGCACATGCTCTTTTATGGCCAAGGTAAAAAGCGCACAGGTTGAGAAGAGGAGCAGACAATTTTTTCCAACTTGGACAAGTCAAAACGACATTAACCAAGTTTGGAGTTTGACTCGTTTGAGTCCCAATAATGCCTTTAAAACCCCTTCAATGTGATATCAGTCATTTTTCAACCTGTTTCAGAAAAATTTATTTCTTTCAGTTGACAACAAGTGAAAGACAAAGCTACAAGAGGACAAAATAACCCATGTGTATATCTTTAATTTTTTGTACTTGTTGAGCTATTTCTGAGTTTTTCTCGATTTATTCTCGATTGAATTCAAACCCTTCACTCTTTTTCCTTCTTGAGTTTTTGCCAATTCCGAGTCGAGCTACTTTGAGTGTATGCACTAAAAAAGGTTGCTTTTGTGAACTTTCCCACTTTACTCATGCTATTTTCACCCAAGGAAGAAAGCGCGTGAATAAGGAGCTTTTCTTGCTGGACTTCTCCCTTTGCACATGCTATGTATGGCTAAGGAAGAAAGCACATGGGTTGAGAAGGCCTTTTGTGGAGAAATAAAGTGTTTTATCATCCTAATTTAGAGCCATTACTTTGAAGAGGCTTTTTGTTCTTTGGAGATTGGTTGCTTTTGTGGACTTGCCTATTGTTGCATGAATCATTCTTCTCAAGAAAGAAAGTGCATTGGATAAACATCCTTAACTTGAACAAAAGTTGGTTTATGATGGTACTGTTGACCGCCTCTTCAACTAGGGGGTCAACTCCATGTAGCATGAAGATATGCATCAACAGATGCAAACATGTCGAAGACTTTTTGGTTCTACACGACATTTTTTGCTCCAACACACAGTTTTGTAAGTGGGATTTTCGTACCCCTGTGCGGGTTTATAATGTAATAGGTCTACATGGATCATGTTAGGTCAGTTGCCTTAGGGTTTCTTCATTAGGAGAGTTCCTTTCAATGAGTGTTTTTTATCCTCAGGAGGTTAATGTGGCCTAACCAGCCAGGTTAATCTCCCTTGAGTTTTTTACTCCCACTAGCAATAAATCCTCCAAAGTGGTGAAAGGCGTTCTACAGAAGTCATTCCTAGATAACTAGTGTTTATGAACGATGTAAATGACCATGTAAGACAACACGCAAAATTTCGCAGAATTCCGTCGAGTCTAGCTAGGTTTTTTTTTAAAGGTTGGGAATTAATTAATTAATTAATTATGGGTAATTAATGTAAAGCTTAGGTCCCGAGATTTCTGATAGGGGTATTTGTACTCAAAATAAAGAAAAAGAGACCCCCTACACCCATGGACCAAGTTTCAACTCAGTCGGACAAGTTTTGCTAGGTTTTTTGTCCACTTAGGAGTTTTTTCGGAAAACAACGATTTTAATTGCTAAACCCAGGACATGGGAAAATGTAAATTTTGTAATAGTTAGCCAAATAAGGTGAATTAAGTGTGATAATTAAAGAGAGGGACCCCACCTAACCTACCCACACCCTTCCTAACCCTTAACAACCCGTTACCTATACTTTAATTATTTTTCTATCTTATGATATGCATCCCATTTGGGTAATACGTCCCCACTCCACGCATCATTTTGTAATTCATTCTAATTTTTGGTTGAGGGCCCCTCCTCATGAGGTACGCCCTTCCTCTAATCCTCCACATCACACTTAGGAGTGTGGACTCCACACTCCAATTCAACTCCCCCACGTACCTCACGCATTACTCAAACCTCATGTCACCCTCTATGTGAAAGTGGAAGCGTCCAAGTTAAATTGGAAAGGTCACATTGGAATGAGGCGTGGGGGCCTCTCCTTACCCACTCACTTGCCTTTAAGGAGTGTGTCCATCACACTCCTCCATCTTTCTTCCACTCCTCATGCTTTCCCCTTTTTAAAGCTCACGCATTCATCCCTTGACTCACGCTTTTTCTCTTGCAGAATTGGATAAAGCTTATGGGGGATGGAAACATCTTCCATGAAAGCAAGAAACTTCTCCTTAAACCAATGCTTGGACCTCTCCTTGCCTAATTCGCCTATCCTTGCTTGCTTTCTCACCCTCCACTTCACCTTCTTGCCATTTCCCCTCACCCTAAAAGCTCATTCTCTCATTGGTTGTTTTCCTCTTTGAGTTGTCTCTTCCCTTGGATGTTTGACACTTGTTGAAGATCCAAGAGGGGTCTCCTTAGCTTCTCAAGCTATTTAAAGGACCTCTCACTCCCTCATTCATAACCATTGTTCACAGTAATGTTATGCTACCAAATTCTCTCCATCCCACTCTCTCTCTCTCATTACTTTCTAATTGCTTCACTGGTTTTGCTCTTGAAGAGCTTGTAGCAGCATTGTTGCTACAACCTCTTCCCATTTAATTATTGGTTGTGGAGCCTGATTATCTTCCTGATTTAGAGGTCTTTTACTTTCAGCCGTGTTTATACCCCATGAAGTATTTACACCCCAGAAGTATGTACACTCTTCCATGCGGGGGAGTGCAGAGGGGGGGTACCCCCTCTGCGAGGTCCAGGGGGGCTATCCCCCCGGCTGGGGGGTCTGGGGGCAAGCGGGCCCCCAGCGGGGGTTCGGGGGTAGCGTCCCCCGATGGGGGTTCGGGGGAGAAGCCCCCAAAGCAAAAATTGCCTTGTAAAAGTATATTGTAATTTCATTGTAAATCTGGACCGTTCATTATAAGGTCGCAGATCTAACGATAGAGATTATGTTAGGGTTTTTTGCCCTAGAAGGCAACCCTCTTTTATGAGGGAAATGTATGGCGGCTATGTATGTTGGCGAGTATTGTATTCTGAGAGAGGAGACTGTGAGAGAAAGAAGAGGAAGTTACAGCGGGTTTTGTTGTAGGTTGTATCCCTTCATTTTGCTGGATAATAATAAAGAAAGGACCTGGCAATTTCTTTGGTGGACGTAGCCCACACTGGGTGAACCACGTAAATCTGTGTCTCTCTTGTATTGTGTATCTTCTGTGTTTTGTTTCCTCATTTGTTTTATTTTATTGCTCCGCGTTCCTGTTTTTCTAACATTAATAATACAAGAAACATCTTTGGAAGAAACTGTGGCGTTCAAAATTAGTCTGGATTTGCACTTATTGTGAGGTGATATCATTCTGAATCTTTATGTGTTTTTGATCAATAGTTGCTTAAGTAAATTAGTTTACTAGGCTAGGTGAGGCAATAGTGTAGTTGTTCATCTATATATTTTGTACATGCTTATAATATAAACTATGTTGTAGTATCTATGCATGCAGGATATTATCTGTTGTTCCATCTCACTTTTGGTTTAAGTTTTGCAGATCATCTCTATGGAGTTGTTGGGATAGGGTTCAAGGACGAATCTACCCTCATCTTCACCTAAACTTCACAAGCATTTCCTGTCCTTCTTCCTCATTCTTTCATTTTAGATTTTAGTAGCTAACTTGCTTAGATAGGTCAACTAAATCATTGCAATTTTTTGGTTTTTGTATGTACGAAATTTCTGCCTAAAAACAGAAATTTCATAACATTTTTTAATGTATTGCAAGCATACATCAACAAGCAATTAGCTTGCTGATTTTTGCAGATTCTCACCAGGACAAGAGGGCATGCTGCCCAATTTTCAACACAATACACCCTCAAACAACTCCTCTCATAGTGGTAACAATTTCTCTTCTTTTTCTCTATTCTAAATCACTTTAAAGCAAGCCCAAAGGAGTTGTACCCAAGTGGCTTGCATTCTTTTCATTTCCGTCTTATTTTTGCAAGTTTTAGATTAGATTTCTTTTCGTTTCTTTTATTCTTGCTTAGTTTAGCTAGATTAGTTGTGATTTCTACATGCATGCTTTACTTAAAATAATCTAGAGTAGATCTCATAACATATGGTAGCTTAGAGCCCGTGGTGGCTTAGATTAGATCTTCATTTTTTGTTGCATGCAAGTTTCTGTTTCGTTAATCTTTATCATTGCATGTACTTACTAGTGATTTCTACATGCATGCATTTACTGGTTACATAATATTTTAAGTAATCATCTTTTACCTTATGCAAGTTATGTCCATTACTTTATGTTTCACAATGCAGTAATTTCACTTAAAGTTTTTAACTTGCAATCTTGTCTTTAAAGGCTTCAGCCTTCACAATCAGTACTTTCAGTTCTTAATGCTCACATGCAATAACTCAACACTTAAGAACTCATTTTGCAACTTCATTGTTTAATGGCTTCAACCTTCATATCTTTCGGTTTCAACACTTTGGCAACTTTATTTGAGCAAGCTACAAGAACTCAAACACACATTGCAATACTTAGTTCATAGGTCTAAAATAAATTAATTAGACCTAATAGGACACCATAACTCACCATCTTCGCCATTTAAAATGGGGTCGGAGGAAGGCAATGGAAGGTGCTAGGCCGGGGACGGTCTCACGTGTTGAAATAATGTAACTGCAAAGAGTATTCTTATTATTATTGATATATTATTCATAGGTTCAATCCCCATTGTGGATTGATCATGTCGGTTATTGTAATAGGACCAAATCCCCTTTTGCGGATTGGTCAAAAGACAATTGTAATAGGCAGAATAAGAAGTCAGCCCCAGCAGATATTAAAGAGGCCCAGAAATATAATAAAG
>ML788152.1:248768-298235 GCA_009831015.1 Picea engelmannii | reverse complement strand
GGTGGGTTTACCCACCCAGTTTGAGAAGTCGGCCCTGCCAGTGAAGAGACACTTCACACGTGCCAGACTTGTATAAAGAAAGAGGCCAACGCCTCACTTAGACACACAACTCACTTGCTCATTAAGAGACAAGTTTCGGATCTACTGCTGGAGAAGAAGGAGAGAGAGAGAGTGGCGCATATCTGGGAGAGGAATTTTTGTATTAGTTTAAGAGATCTCTTGGCATTGTATTGGCTATCTATATTAAGGAAGTTTTGCTGGGTTTTCTTCCCCTAGAGTGTTTCCCAGGATAAATGTTGTGTCTGTTGTGATTGTGTATTTCTCAATGATCTTGGATTATGCTATTGTTATCTAATGAAATGCAAACAACTATAATAATGGCTTAAACATTAACATCACGACGCGTGGCGTCCTTTCCGGAAGTACTATGATCTTAGGACTGACCTGTGAAGCTAAGGTAGGCCTCGTTGCCTCACTTCTTGAGCATCCAACCGTCACTTGGTAACTGGGGAAGGAGAGTTTTTGGGTTGACACCTAGATAGGGTTAAAATTAATCACACTTAATCACTTAGCTCAATCCTAGGTCTGCAACACCTACAATTTAAATTTTACACTTGCAAGCACTGATCTCATTTTCTTTCAATTTACATGCAAGTTATCTTTTATGTGTTGTAGAATAATCGCCTAAGTGGTTACATCTTTTCATCTATCTTATATCCATGTGTGATCCTTCAAGAAGTGTGCATCCACTTGGAGGCATTCTCTTGACTGGGTCTTGAGTGCTTTGCGTCTTTTTCCATTGATAAGCAGTCCAACGGAATTCTATCTGTTGTGAGCATGCTTGGCTTGATGTGTTGATTATCTCTCGTCTTTGAACATCTTCTTACCCTGCACATTCAAGCACACGTCAGTATATTGTACATCTTGTATCTAGTTTAGCTGTGTATATCTTAGCTATTCTTTTGTATCTAGTATGTACCTGACTTGTTGTAATTTTGTAATCTTTGCAACTTGTAATTATCTTGTAATGAACATCCCCTTAACTTAGTTGACCCCTTGCCCAATCTTAGGCACTAGTCTTAGTTGCCCTAGGAAAAGGTCTGACTTTCATACTTAGATAATTGCATATTGCATTTGTTGCTTAACATCATAGGCTAGATTCCCCCTGACCACCTAAATAATTAAAACCAACTCCTAAAATATTAAACTCTTAATCTCATGTAGTAACTAGGGTCTACCCCCCTTGGCTTCCCTAGGAGTTAGCGTAGACAAAAGAGGTTCAAGTCAAAGTGACAGCGTGGACTTTGAACCTAGGCATTGTGCCTCCGAGGACACACTAAGTGAGCAAGACTTAGCTCACATCTACAAGTGTGTATAAGGACGGCAACAGGTACTTTATGCTTCTCAAGCTCATACACCCTCTTGGAAGGAGATTTTCTTTGGCATGTAATTACTAATGGCTTTATTCCCCTATTGAAAGCTATGACATTTTTGAAAACCTCTATGCCTATTCTATAAAGGAAAAAGGGGCAGTAAGGAGACAGGTTGGACCTTATTATTGACTATCACTTTCTCTTGAGTTATCTTGTTGTCACACCCCTCTTTCCGGTTGGAGTGAAAGTAAGAGTTCATAGTTTTCAATGACAGGTAAAGGTTTCTCTCACTTTGTTCATATGACTCCATACTTGAACAAAAGTGTGAGAACGTGCTTCAGAAGTGGTTTGACACCCCCTGAAGGTCTTGTAGTTGAAGCTAATATTCCCCAAATTTTCTACTTGCAACTTTGGAAATAAAGGTAACATCTATTTGGCCACTATATCACACTTGTTCATTATGTCTCTTGCTTTGCTTCAAGATTCTAACATCGGGAATCACTCTCGTTTAATCAATATTCTAACTCCATAACCCATAGAATTCAAGGCACTGCAATTGTCATTCATAATTTTGATCTCTGAACTTCTTGTTTTTTGCATTTCCACACACAAATCTGCATTTTTTAGGGCCGATTTTCATGCTCTAACAACAGATTTACACATTTCGCGATGAAAAATTCCATCCTTCGATGTAAATTTGCAATGTTGCTTGCTGTTTTTGAGTGTTTTAATGCAAATTACAGGTCTGATATCTTATATTACAGAGAGCATTTAATGCAGTTTGGCAACACTCCTGGGTCTTCAAGGCTCGTATTTAACACATATTTGATAGTTCTTTTGAAGAGAACCCAGCTGAGATCAAAGGTATGTTTGGGCTTTGTTATGGCACAAGTTGTAGGTTGGGAAAATCCCGACCCAACCAAGGAGCAAGTGCTACAACTTTGGGAATCCTACACCCAATGTCACTTCAAGGGTGACGAGGTCACTCTAGGGAGGTGATCCCGATGACCCTAGGGGGATTGAGATGGAGATGGAGATAGATGGAAGTGAAGCCCCTATAGGTCGAGTCTAAATGGAATGAAGAGTAGGGAGAGATCCCTTGTAAGTCAAGTAAAGGCTGCCCCACAAGTATAGTGCTTTTTCAGATGATTGTACCTGCCCGAGACACAAGAAAACACACCTTGCAACAGTATATGTTAGCTAGATCAGCAAGTTAAGCTTTATGTCCCTAATTTGCAGCAATAGATGATAGTATATATATCAGCAAGAAAAAGATACTATAAGCTGCTCAATATTTGCTCAAGATCAAGTAGATAATGCAAGAGAAAGACTAGCAATTGACGAGCTAAACTCAAGATGAAGAACCAAAACTTTTAGCACAAAGATAAGGTTGTTGTAAACACTTGTCTGCAAAAAATTATATCAGACTTATGGCTGTAACATTCAATGTATCACAAAAAGAAAATCAGCCACTAGAATCCCCTCAAACTTTGCCCAAAAGTGGGCTAGGACAAGTAGAGTAAATGTGCAAACTTTGAGCAAAAACCAATGGTTGATAAGAGAGTTATTAAAGCAAGTGTGTTAGGGTTTCTGCAGCCCTAATGGTTGAAGATGCAAATTTGTAACATCACCAATAAGTATCCCTTAGATGAGGTGCCCAAGGAACAAGGAAAACAATCCACTTTGCAAGAAGTAAAAATGACTGAAATTCACGTTTCCCAATGCAATATTTTATTTCTCCAATGCAACAAATTAATGACTAGTGCCTTTACTATTGGGTTAATGGAGTCACAAGGAGCTTAGAGAAGCTACCTCCTTGGGGGTGTAAGCCCTTTTACTTCCCAAGGCAAGTTTCTCTAAGCTAGGGCTTAAGCTAAGAGGGTGTATGCCCTTATACTTATCTTAGAAAACCCTTAATGAATGAGATGAAGCAATAAAATGGTGAAGACTATGGTGGGGATGTATGCCCTTATACAATACTTGACTTGAATAGAATGATAGCAAGAGAGTGAAAAAACATACCAAGATCAAGAGAGATGCTAAGACAATCCACCACAAGAGCTAGAGAATAACCTTCCAAGGCTAGCGCATCACTTCTTCCATTAACCATTCACAACCATAGCCATACACAAGTGCACAAGAGCTAAAAGAGTTGAGGCTGAAAATTTCAGACCAAAGCCTCCCATAAGAGGAGAGAGTTATCATTCCAAATGAGATCTTATGATCTCTATTTATACAAAAATTAGCCAACATGGCTTGTCCACAAAATAAGGAGTAAAACACAAGATTAGGGGTAAACAACCCTAATATTTCCCCCTTAACACAATAATATTAAACAATTCACTTAAAATTTCATCTTTTGCACAAATTAAGCCCTGATCTAGGATGGCGTCACCCCTTTAGGAGACGTTTTGCCACTTTGAGGAGGTCGTTGGTGTTGGAGAAGCACGGAAGGGCCTCCCAAGGCCATGTATCAAGCATCTAGGTGATCTCATCTTGGTGAATACCCTCTTCTCCCCAAAACGTCCAAGTACAAATGAGTGGCACCTCGCCACCAAGCCCTAGCCCCCATAGTCATGATGTCATGCTAAAAAATGGGACGTTTTGCCCCTCCTGGGCAAATCGTTTGGAAAACAATGGGTGGGCTAAGTCGTCCAAGTCATCATCAAGGCTATCTAAGTCATCTCTCTCTCATCTGGCATGCGAGCCCTTGGCATCGAACCTATGGGCTTGTAGCCCCATGGAAGCCCACGCTAGGCTTGTTCTCCCAAAACTGTCCACCAACTAGGTCCTACAAAGACAAATGAACACACCCTCCAAGGATCTCAATTCATAACATCATGATAAGTGGATCCAATCAATAAATAAGCCCTCTAAGCATTGCATCAAAGATTATTATATCAAACATTTAACAGCTCAAAGACACTATGCGACTTGTCAAGCTTAAGTATGGGAGGGTTGACGAGGTGTCCTATTGGGTAGATATTTCCCTAGGTCAAGGAGAGCCTCCAAGAGGTCCCTCTCTAAGCCATGTAAAGTGTATGAGGTGGATGGGGTCAAGCCTCAATGGGCATAGGGCTCATGACATACTAGGGATCATAGTGTCTCATTCATGGGTGCCTTTGTAGAGGGTGTGTGGTACCTTCGTCCGCAATGCACTTTTTCCAAGCCCATCATTTGCCTTTTATCTTTATTTCTTTATATTTTCTTTATCACAAGGATAGGTTGAAGGTCACTTCCCTAGCATGGTGACTAGATAGTGTCAATGTCACCCATAAATGCCTAATGGAAATGAGAAGGTTGGCTTGTGATGAGACACCCTTTCTCTCAGCCATGCAACTGAGAGTCACTGCCCTGGTTTGGTGACCATATAATGACAATCTCATACCACTAGATATCCATGGACGTGATAGGTCGGCTCGTGATGAGACCTCCTATCCTTCAATCTACCTTTCAGGCATTTCTTTGTTATATTATGGGTCCCCTTTTATTTAAAGATAAGCATTTTATTTCTTTCTTGGGTAATCCCTGGGAGAAGCATCTTTAAGGTTTATATATGGCTTTTATCTTTTACCCAACACCAACCCCTCTGGGCCTTTAGCCCCTTCTTCCCATAGAATGAGGGACAACCCCTTCTTGGGTCAATACACCCTAAAATCCCAAGAGATAAGGAAACGGAGGGGAATAATGATAAAAAATGGTAAGTATGGTCGAGGACGGTACGATGGTTCATTAAGGGATTTCCCAGCAACAAACCCATTCCCAAAAAAGACCACTTACTAGGGCACAATGTCAACCACCAAGGTGAAGCAAGGCAAAAGGCATAATGTCCTATCATATATCACAAATCTAGAGAAATCTAAGATACAACATAATCAAATGGCTTAGGTATTGAAATGATGCTCACCATAATACTGACTTGTACCTCATGGAGCAAGGCCCACTGCCTTCCAAAAGCCAATTGGTGTCTGTGACCATCAGTGGTCATGTAGTCTCTCGACACTCCATATCTGCAACTTAAGGGCCTTGAGACATCATCTCCTTAGTTATCCACAAAATGGGGATAACAGGCTTCATTTGCAGAATTGTTTTTCACCTTGTGCTCTGACAGACTCAATTATGGCTACTAGGAATTCCTTCTATAAGGTGATTCCTCCTAATGTTTCTATGGGGGTCTAGGAAAGGCCATCTTCGAACGTAACCCAGTCGGAGGGTCTATCCAAGTGACTTGTACAAATTGCCTATAGATATCATCTCGAATGATTGTGTTCATCACCTATCTAGTAGGTAAGAGGGGGTCGGGTGCACCTAGGGAATATCTAAACAGAGGGAACCAGTCCATTGTAATACCAACAGATGCTAGGAGATCCAAAACCATGATGATGTACCAGCATCGAGATTGAATTGGAGAACTAGAGGGTGCAATGAACTCAGACGAGCAATAGACCAAGTATGGATACCAGTCTCATCCCTTCATTGTATTAGCAAAGCTCCAAATGCAATGCATGAGTGAGATGAGACCAAACCAAGGTTGTCGGGAGTGCCCCCGCTCCCAAGCTCCAAAGCGCGCTACAAGCAGGAGCATCCAGGGAGCTCGCTGCAAGGCGCTCTCAGACGATCCCTGCAATTCGGGAGTGCCACGCTCCATGGGACGCTCCCAGAGCCTGGAAGCGCACTCCCAAGGTGCTCCCTGAAAACTCCCTAGACACTCCCTAATGGTAATGTTAAATTCTTAACATTACCATTCATTGTTTCAGGATGTTTGAGAGAGGTTCCAACCTCATCGAACTTCATATGGAGAAAGTAGAGTTTCATATCCCATTCAAAAATTAGCAGACTTAACAATTTTCAGGATTGATGGGATTGCATCATTTTCATTGGATTCTATCACGTATGAGGGTATGTGATTGGCATTTAATCAAGAGCACCAAACCTTTTATGTACCCCAATGTTGGTGGTTTTGATTGTTAAACTCTTTTGTCATGGCCTTTGCAAAAATGTACCCTTCACTCGAACCAGAATCATTGATAAGGCATGTTAAGCTTTTTCTACCATATTTTAAGGATAGGATTAGGTAGTTTCATCAAAATTGGGTGGTGTCGACTGATGTCCCTAGAGGATCAAGGTAGAAGCAAAGGATAGACAAGAGGCAAAGGATGAAAGATGATACTAATGATGTGGATCCCAATATAAGAAACGGTGAAACATTGCTTGTCATTTATGTTTTTCATTTAAATGTTCTTGTTTGTTTATTCATAATGCTTTCTTTCAAATTTTCAATATAATCATTAATATACTATGGATGGAATTTCTAACTATTGAGATTTGGGTACCTTGGAAAATGGTCCCCTTGAGTTATTGAGTGTCTAACTCAAAAGGGGGAAATATTTGACCCTCGCCACTTTACTTTATGTTATAAAGTCAAAGTAACTTTATTTCACTTAAATCAAGCGACTTTTATAATATAAAGTGACTTAGGAAACTTAAGTCATTTTTGGAGATTTTTGGAGGTTTGGCCTAAGATCTAATCTTGGCCATTGGTTTTGTAGGTTAGCCTAAGGATGAGGCTAAAGGAGGGAAAAGGGGAAAAGGGGCATTCATTCATTCACTTGGAGATTAGAGTGAAGAAAGGAGAGGAGAAAAAGAGGGTTTGGAGAAGAAGGGCACACTCTTGAGAGGAGAGGGTGCAAGGAGGCTTGAAGCTTGGTTTCTTCAGTGTGGGTGCATTGTAAGAGGCAAGGGCGCACTAGAGCTTGACGGGCGCACATCCTTGAGAAGAGGAAGGGGCACACAAGAAGAAACAGGTTGGGAGATGTGAGAAGAGGCAAAGGGAAGAGGCAATGTGCACAAGTTTCTTGGGCACATTGTCCAAAGATAGCAGGCATAGCAAGCAAGGGGTGCATTCATCCTAGAGGGGCGCAAATCCCAAGGAAGGTGCATTTACCAAGGAACTCCAAAGCCAAGCTCAAGAAGGGGTTGGCTATTGTATTAGGTTCCTTTGTTATTGTTTCTTGTTGCTATTTTAGCTTGAGATCTCCATAATAAAATTTCTCTTCCCACTAGCTTTCCCCATAAGGTGTTTTTCCAGGGTCATGGTGACCAAAAATACTTGTGTAAAGATCTTGTGGTTTGCATTCTTTTATTTCAGAAAGTAGGTGTAAAGATCCTAGAGGAGTATTTTATGTCTTGAATCTTGATGCATGTTGAAGAGCTAATTTGGACAACAAAACTATCCTAACTAAACCCTTCACAAAGAGGGGCATCAAAAGAACATGAAAAAGGGCAGATTCGGTGGGCATAATTTTCAGACTTGGTGGCTGTCCTAAAATAGCAAGAAAATAGTTTGAAATACCTTGAACTTAGTGCCCAACAAGAGGTCAAAAGACAGGCCTGTTGGGCATCCTTACGAACCTCAATATTATTCACTAACTTCATAATAATGTATTATTCATCTACAAGTAGCACAAATATGCATGTTTTCATATATTCTACAACTAATCTGTCTATATATATATATATATATATATATATATATATATATATTACAGACACTCCTGGGACGCTTTGCTCCCGAGGATTTTGGACGATGACACTCTCGATGCTTCCGCTCCGCTCCACACTCTAACAAACTTGGACCAAACACTATCTGAATACCGAAGGGGAGAGCACCAAAACTCTGTGAGGAAGATGGGCTGAGGAACTACCTATTTGAATCTGATGATGCAGCGAAGGAGGATGATTTGCACTCTCTCTGTTGAATACCAATTAGACTCTAGCAAACCAAGTCCCCAAACCTCAAAACCATATAGAACTGTGGGCTGGACAAAAGTGTCATGAGAGACATCTTGGATGATATGTCCTAAAAATGGTTTCGAAAACACTGCCTCTCAAGAAGGGCCAAGGAACAATATCCGTTGCTAACTTGGGGCTGAAGTGCATACCGCAAACTAAAGTGAGGTCTTGTGAATAACACCCCCATATAATTATATGTCTTGGTGATCTCAATATCCTCTCCTCTGAAAAAGAAATGTTGATCAAAGAGGGTTTTCTTCAACCCGTTGACCGTCAACTAACGAAAGTCACAAAAGAGGGCGAAGGCTTCCAGTTGTTTATGCAACCCTTTGGGGATGAAGCTAGAAGGATCACATCATCCGTAAACAATAGGATCACAATTAGGACTTGGTGGAGAAGGCACCCATCTTCATCACGGATGTGCGCATGTAGGAAGGACTCCATCTTGTCAATGTAGATCCCAAACAATGTGGGGGACAAGGGGAAACCTTGTTTGACGCCAATGGTACTACTGACAAAATATATCCAGTTTTTTGTGCGTAGGCAACCAAGGACCAACTCGTATAAGTGCATGATGGTTGATAATAAAGTCTCTAAGACGCCAATGTCTTTGAGTCTCTTGAACAAAGCCTCCTTGGGGACGGAATCAAAAGCTTTCTGAAAGTCCACAAAACAACAGTGAAATTTTGAAGAGCGATGTCGTGCCTCCTCGATGATGGCCCTGAGTGTCAGGATGTGATCAATAGTCCGGTGCTCAAGCCGAGAAATGGGACTTAGATGGGAGCATCTAGCAGAGATGAGAAGTAAAGATGTCTAGATCACCCACATCAAAGGAAAAGTTGGTCCGAGGTGGACCAGGAAGGGGGGGGAGGGGGGTGTTAGATTTTGAACACACTTAGGTCTGGTCTATGTTCTCAACAGTGTACACAAAAATCACACAATATGAACTGTGAACATAAACACATTGAGATGAAAATCTTATTTGGGCTCCTGTACCAGGGAAAATGGCCCTTTCTTACACCAAAATACAATGGTACACTTACAGAAAAACCCTTGTCCACTGCAGAAACCCTCCTTGGTTTCTATGCACAAATTCTACTTACTGCACTGAGGTCAAATCACAGCCTTTACACACGCCAAGACCTCTCTCTCCTTGTTGGTCAGTCCTCCACCTAGGTAGGCCTTCTCTGTCCCTTCAAGCCAACTGTACCAACACCCAAAATTCTACTAGAACCTGACTGTATCATCCCACCGAACCTATTGTACCATCCCTCCAAACCTATTGTACCAGTCGTCAAATCTGCGGCTAGGTTGATTGTATTCGCCCACCAAACCTATTGTACCATCCCCCCAAACCTATAGTATGCGGCTGTGACAACCCTCGACGGCTGCCCCAAAATCTCCCCCAAAACTCTGTGGCTGAGCTCCTAAAGTTGTAGGCTACCTAAGGCCTGAGACAGGTTATCCAAACTCCCACTAAACAACAAAACAGACCCAGTGACTGTGCAAAACACTTAACCCAGTGACTGTGCAAAACACTTATGAACAGTAAAACTGAGGACTACTCGGCCCTCTCCTCTCCAACAACTCACTATACTGAGGCCTACTCATCCTTCTCCATGGTTTACTAAGGTTTTCACAACCTAACTCCAAGAATGAATCTCTCACTATTCTTATCTTTCACCTTTACAAATGATCTCCCTTTATACAACTCTAAGGGTTGAGTTAGAAGCCCCTAAATCAACTTAGGCGCCCTCTCCACAAACTCAACAATAAATTAGACTTGTTTAATCTATCAATGGGTGCAAAACCCCATCAACCAACCACAAGGCCCATCAACAAGCCCACAAAGCCCCACACTTCACACAAAGGATTTTTACAAGGAAAAATCACAATGTGAGTGTCAAGAATGGCTCCCACATGCCCAACACCTACGCTAATGTGGGAATACCTCCCGATGCTACAAAAACCTCAACAAGCGGGTGTCAACCTAAAGAAAGAAAGATAGAAAAGCGTGGTCAACTAGGGTGATGGGAATCACTGAGAAATGGTGGATAAAGAGGAGAAGATTCTAACTAGACATGACAATCTACTACACTCGCACCTCCACCATGAGGCCGACAAGTGAAGAAACGAGAATCGAGGAAGCAAGAAAAATCGTTTAGGATCCATAGTTCATGGGATTCACCAAGCTACAAAAGGTGCCTACCATATTCTGTGAGAGGCCCAAAAACATCATCAAATGACCAGTTAAGTCCTATTGTATCTAGATTTGTTTCCTGAATGCAAAACACATCCTCTGAGCGATCATGTAGAGGAATCTGAAGAGCTCTGGTATGTGCATTGAAGTCGCCTAGCAGGATGACATCCCCCATTATCGAGTACTGAATGATGCCAATGTATAACTATAGGGGTCTCTGTTTGAGTCATTGTGCATAGAAAATGGAGATGAAATAGGGGTTAGTAACAAACTGCCATGTAGATGCCTCTGGGGAGGGAGGTAAATCCATTGAGTCGAATCCACATGAACCTAGCAAACTAGTCTGAGCCAATAAAGAGATCCTATCCCTAAGGGAGTCCCTGGTCAGACAGGACACTCCGCCTAAACTTCTAACACCACCTAAAAATCTAGTCTCTTGTCGACAAGATGAAAACCAATGATAGCCTGCTATGTCTGGGAGTGGTTGGACAGGACTCGCGCGGGTCCCTGTGATAAAGAGGATATCAAATACACCAAGATCATCAAAGATAATGCCTGGAGAGGACTAGAAAGATCCATTGTCATTCCAGCAACCTATTGAGAAACCCAAACCTTGTCACCTCCCCCCAATGTGACCTTCAATTAGAGATCTCAAGCTGAGAGTAACCTAGGGGAGGGGAATCACGAATGATGGCCCGAAAGTTATGAACGAGCACCCATTTCCCTTCCTAACATACTACTGCAACCTACTACCTAGAGTGCTTTAGCTCTGCAACTTGGGATTGAGTGAGATTCTCATCTAAAAATATCTTGTTGGAAAGATAAAATAGCCTACACTTCACACGAGGTGCCCAAAGCCGATCAATAACTGACCTAAACCAGATGAAGTGCATAGAGTCGGATCCAAACCAGGAACTCTCAAGAGCAAGGTCCGAGATCTCAAGGTTATCCCAGAGGAACATGGTGCCCACCTGCATGGGTTCTAGGGAAGGAGAGGGTAAGGGAAGCCCCCTGATCTTTGGATTCAATTCCTGAGCCCTCCTAGTGCGCTCTTCCCTTAGATTGGCCTGAACAACTTCCTCGACCTCAGCAAGAGGCAGGGGGTTCTTGTCCTTGCCCCTAACAACATATGCCCATGATTTAATATGCGTCTTTGTTTCCTGTTTAAAATGGCCTATTGATTCCGGATTTCTTCTTGTTGATTTTTTAGATTGAGAATCTCTATATGTAGAGCATCATTACGTGGTTGTAGGGTGTCCTGCACTTTGTTTTCAGTTAACAATTTCCTGAGAGATATGTTCTCTAATTCCACCTCTAAAACTCTAGATGACAGAATTCTCACTTATGCTTGTAGCTACTCGAAAAATTTCGTAAACATGAAAAAATGAGCAGCTAGCAGAACATGATTTGTAGAGAGGATGGCAATGGGATGAATTGTAAATGTCTCTCTACTCTGACAACTTACCCCTATGCTGGTATGTGTGCCACTCACTACATAATCCGACATCCTACCATGAATTCCCTATGCTTCTGCACCTATCATCATAGGAGGTTGTGTGCCTGCTAATCCAAAATAGGAGGGAATGTGTGAGCTCAAGGAGGGGGGGATAATGGTGTGAAAGAAATGGGAGAGATGGTGGGGGGTGTTGAGAGGAAGGGAGGGGGGAAACAGTGAGAGGGGGGTGACAGAGAGAGGATGAGGAAGTGGCGAGGGAGAGGAGGGAGGGGTGGAAGAAGAACGGTTTTGGTCAACCAAAAGTATAAATATAGGACAAGATAGAATTTTTAGATACACATGAGCAGTTGAGCAGATTGAGCAATCGAGAGAGAGAGGGGAGGTGATTCGGGCAAAGCTGAATACAAGCAGCTTTTAGCAAGCTGTAGTACATATCTATACAGTGGTACCAATTTGTACAGTCTGTACAGTGATACATGCAGTCAATACAGTCGTATGAACAATCCATACACTCAGTACAGCCGTGCAGTAGGTTGTTCCACTCAGTTCAGGGTGGATTTTGATAACCATGCAGTGTTGTTTTTTATGGAAGCTTGTGGAGGTTTCCTTGTAAGTTTTTCAAAGGAATGAAAAGATTATTTGGAGTAATTACCTGTTTATGTGTGAAAATGATTTTATGCTTCTGCCATTTAATTTCCAGCTATTGTCTGATTGATGCTATGGTTTGAATTTAATTTCAACATTAATTAAATTCAGCAATCACCTTTTTAAACGAAAGCATAAGGACTTTAGTCACCTAGGGCTTCGATTTTTCACATATACCAAACAAGTAAGTTTTAAGTAATTTGACTTCAATTGTTAAGTTGCAAGGTATCAATATTGCAAGTAATTGAGTTGAAGATTAACTTTGAGACTATATCGAAGGGAAGGTAAAATTACCAAGGTGTCAACATGTCCCCTACTATCAATATACCAAACAAGTTAGTTTGAAGTAATTCAACTACAATTGTTAAGTTGCAAGGTGTCTATATTGCAAGTAATTAAGTTGAAGATTACTTTCTAACATATGTTCGTGGATATTAATTGAGGTGAACTCAACATTACAGAGTTCACCATTTGGCATCGATGGTTCATGACATTATACAGGATGAACTCAAAACATTACAGAGTCCATCATTTGACATCGATAGTTCATGAGTACCTTAGTCATATGGGTAGCTTGTTGGGGAGCTTTGTTTCAATCCTACCTTGTTCCAGAGTTGTAATGTATGAGTTTTGGAGGGTATTCAAAGATCAGTGTTTCAGGCAGACAACACATCCTATTCTACGTTTAGCAGATTTTGAATTCAGGTTCCAGCGCCTATTTTTAGAAATATTCCCCTTGCATTGATTTACATCCAAATTTTCGAGGATGCATGGGGGATGGAGGACAGTTGGATGGGCACTTTCAGATTCTTGATCCCACTATTTTTAGAAGTTTATATTTTTAGAAATCGATCCTTTCCAACAACAGATGATGGTTTTAAGGACCCAGAGTTCTTCAAATGGGTACTCTCATATCTTTAAGATTCATAATCATGGAAAATTTCTATCTTAAAACCTCATCTTTCTTGAAATATGAAAGTGAATTTGGATACAAATTGGAGAAAAAGCATGGGTATAAAAAACTATGTGAAATTCCAACATGTTTTAGAACCTCAATCAAAGCTGGTCAAAGTTGGTCAAACACAAGGCCTAAAAATAGAAAGTTTCAGTTTTCATAGATGATCACATTTTCAAAGACCCGATATTGAGTAAAGTATGGGGTTAAAATTTGGTAGCAATCAAAGACTATCGATTTTTTGATCTATTTTTAGCAATGAACTTTTTCAAGGTCTGGCACTATTTTTGGAGACCAAGTGTGGCATATAGCATGTGGGTCAAATTTCACATTATGAGAAGTTTGTTTTTTGGCCAAACTTACAGGGTCCAAATCATTATGGAGCATTCTAAGAGGTTTTGGGTGGGACTCACTTGTGTATGAGTTGACATGTACTTTCTATTTTTGGTCTTTCATTCTTAGGCTAATTCACACCAAATATTGGAGAGAGTCATTGGAAACACATACACATGCTATTCATGGTATAGGAGTGGAATGCATTGCTTGAGGAGGCTTTTGTGGAGAAGGAAAGCACATGCATTGAAAAAGGTGGCTTTTGTAGACTTTCCCACTTTACTCATGCTAATTTCACCCATGGAAGAAAGTGCATGCATTAAGGAGCTTTTCTTGGTGAAATTTTCCATTTCCACATGCTCTTTTATGGCTAAGGTAAAAAGCACATGGGTTGAGAAGGAGAGCAGACAATTTTTTCCGACTCGGAGAAGTCAAACAACATTAACCAAGTTTGGAGTTTGACTCGTTCAAGTCCCCATAATACCTTTATAACCCCTTTTCAATGTGATATCAGTCATTTTTCAACCTGTTTCAGCAAAATTTCTTTCTGTCAACTGACTACAAACGACAGACAAAGCTACAAGAGGAAAAAGTAACCCATGTGTATATCTTTAATTTTTTATACTTGTTGAGTTTTTCTGAGTTTTTCTTGATTTATTCCCAATCCAATTCAAACTCTTCACTCTTTTGCCTTCTAGAGTTTTTGCCAATTCCGAGTCTAGCAACTTTGAGTGTATGCACTGAAAAAAGGTTGCTTTTGTGGACTTTCCCACTTTACTCGTGCAATTTTCACCCAAGGTTTCTAAGTGCATGAATTAAGGAGCTTTTCTTGCTGGACTTCTCCCTTTCCACATGCTATGTATGGCTAAGGAAGAAAGCACATGGGTTGAGAAGGCCTTTTGTGGAGAAATAAGGTGTTTTATCATCCTAATTTAGAGCTATTACTTTGAAGAGGGTTTTTGTTCTTTGGAGAAGGGTTGCTTTTGTGGACTTGCCTATTGTTGCATGAGTCATTCTTCTCAAGAAAGAAATTCCATTTCATAAAAAGCCTTAACTTGAACAAAAGTTGGTTTATGATAGTACTTTCAGCTTCTCATACACCCTCTTGGAAGGAGATTTTCTTTGGCATGTAACTACTAATTGCTTTATTCCACTATTGAAACCTATGACATTTTTTAAAACCTCTATGCCTATTCTATTAAGGAAAAGGGGGAAGTGAGGAGAGAGGTTGGACCTTATTATTGACTATAGTTTTCCCTTGAGTTATCTTGTTGTCACACCCCTCTTTCCGGTTGGAGTGAAACTGAGAGTTCATAGTTTTCAATGACAGGTAAAGGTTGCTCTCACTTTGTTCATATGAATTCGTCCTTGAACAAAAGTGTGAGAAGGTACTTCAGAAGTGGTTTGACACCCCATGAAGGTCTTGTAGTTGAAGCTAATATTCCCCAAACTTTGTACTTGCAACTTTGGAAATAAAGGTAACATCTATTTGGCTGCTATATCGCACTTGTTCATTATGTCTCTTGCTTTGCTTCAATCAATGAATTGGTTAACATCGGGAATCACTCCATTTTAATCAATATTCTAACTCCATAACCCATAGAATTCAAGGCACTGCAATTCTCATTCATAATTTTGATCTCTGAACTTGCTGTTTTTTGCATTTCCACACACAAATCTGCACTTTTTAGGGCATATTTTCATGCTCTAACAGCAGATTTACACGTTTAGCAAGGAAAAATTCCATCCTTCAATGTAAATTTGCAATGTTGCTTGCTGTTTTTGAGTGTTATAATGCAAATTACAGGTCTGATATCTTATATTACAGAGAGCATTTAACGCAGTTTGGCAGCACTCCTGGGTCTTCAATGCTCATATTTAACACAGATCTGATGGTACTTTTGAAGAGAACCCTGCTGAGATAAAAGCTATGTTTGGGATTCATTTGCAGAATATTTTCACCTTGTGCTCTGACAGACTCGATTATGGCTACTAGGAATTCCTGCTATAAGGTGATTCTTCCTAATGTTTCTATGTGGGTCCAGGACAGTTTAGACAGTGACTTTTTGAAGGAATAGCTCTTTGCTACCCTATGCTCGATGCAGAATGAGAATTCCCCGAGTATGAATGGGTTACCTTGCAAGTTCTACAAGGCAATGTGGGACACAATAGGGGATGATTTTGTTGCTTGGCATCTGAGGCCTTCTCCTCACGATTTTAACCAGGGGTTGATTAAGTTGATTCCCAAGAATGCTTCAAGAGACTCCACAGGGGGGTGAAAACATATCACTTTGCTTGAAGTGGCCTATAATACCCTGGCCAAGGCAATAGCTCTTCATGTTCATAATGTTGTTCGAAGGGAACAGACAAGTTTTGTGTGGGGGTTTATCTTGGATATAGTGATCTCAGCATGGGAGGCCATAGAATGGGATAGGGTGTCTGGACAGGAGGCCATATTCTTGAAGATTGACCCACAAGGCATGGGATCAGATCGTTTGGTATTTCATCATTGAAATGTTGACCTGTCCAGGATTTGGCTCTCGATGTGCTGAGATGATAAACACACTTTTTTCCAGTGCCTCAGCATTTGTATCAATGAAGATTTCCCTGTCCCTGTGTATTTTGTTGCATGGGTCTATTCAGCAGGGGTGTCCTCCTTTCAAACTCATTTGATATATAAAGTTAGATTCTTCAAAAGCTTTTCTAGAAAAACCTACACCATCTTTAATTTTCTTTTCTTCTGTCAAAATCTTGGATGATTCTCTTACTCAAATTTTTGGAGGAAAAGAAAGTTAGGACTGAACATATCGTTTCTGTCCAAGTTCTTTTTCTCTTTATTTATTATCAAATAAAGGACCTGCCTGGTCCTTTTCTCAGGTAGCTGTGTGAATGTTTAAAATAGACTATGCGTATGATCTTGCCAATGCTTAAATGGAGGTTTACATCTAGGATTAGTTCATATTTATTTATCTATGAAGTGTTTGCTGATCAAATATTATTGTTCAAAGATTAAATATGAGAACCACCTCTACAAAACAAAGGAGGGTGCACCCTGCTCCCCACAAGGATTCCCTTCATATTTAGCCTTATCCCAAACAGAGAAAGACATCAACATCCCTTTGGAAAAGTCAGACTCATATAGCTTCTTGTTGTAGGCCGATCCTCAAGATGCATCTTTATCTTCTTTAATGCTTTATGAATACATATTCATTCTTGTAGAATTAAATGCACTTTTCCTTGTATTAATGTTGTCTTTTGTTGTCCTACCTATCTTGTTAAATGTTCTTTGCTGGGTCATAACCCATCACATCCAGACTCATCATGAGCCACAGATAAAATGTCCTAAAGTGATGTTTTGAATTTCGAATGCTTTGTCGGTATGAAGGATTATAGTGGGGTCCATGTCGGTCACATGAAGACCTAGTTGGTGTTTCTATGATCAATATTCTGTTAGTCCATTACCCAGACTTGTAAAATGAGGGATGCCATGAATTCCAGCTAGGTTCAAGGGAGGAAACGTGCTGCTAGCCACATCCATATCCGTTATTATGTTATTTACCTAAAATAGTAAAATTGTCATCTCAAAATACTAACAATGCTTCTACTTATATTCTTAAAAAGAAAGGTCACTTATAATTTTGAATGAAACATGAGTCCATGTAAGAATCTATTAGCATGAGAACTAATTTACATGTAAGAATCCTTCAATATGCCATTACACTAATTTAATAGTTCTACCAGTAAAGATGACTTCTAAAAATAACTGACAATAAAGATGACTTCTACCAATTAAAAATAGTACAAGCTAACCTTTGAGGCACTCCTTCCAAACTGTACTCTTCAAATTTGCAAGCACGTCTTCTTGAAATGACCCTACTCTTCCTTCAATCTCTTCCAGGCTTATCTCTACTGGCTATAATTAATGGTCGGAAAACAAATACAATTATGTATTATCAAAGTAACCACAATCCAAAGGAATCCCTAAGACTACATTCAGGAGAAAAAAAAAAAGTGAAGAAAGAAAAATACTGACCTCAAGGTCTTCAACAACTTCAATTGCAGCCACGACATTACCCTGTTTAGCTTCATCCGCCTTCTTCACTGTAACTTGGTGGGTTGACCCAGTGTTTTTGCAGTTTACTGTAAAGTAAGATGCAACCAAGAATGCATATCCATCAATCATAAGAAATCCAGTTGAGGATTCCCAAGAAAATACAAGTACAGGACTTGGAAAATTACGCAAAGTCCATAAAGGCCTATTGTTGCATAATCATACAATTAAGACAGTTCCATGAATTTATGGGTTATGTCTTAGGATCAAAACAATTTAAACTTACTGAAGAACTCAAAATCTCAAGTCAAACATTTCTAGAAACGTTCTAAAATCTCTTATATTTTCATTTTCTGGGCTATAGGTTAACTTAGAGGAGAATAGTTAAAATGGATGAATGAGTCAGGTCACCTTAGACTATGGCATCAAGTGTTTCTATATTTATGGGCCTACTGGAAGAACTATTACAATTTTGTATGTTTAAAGGTCCTATTTCACTCATGCTTCACATGAACTTGCAACAATACTTCTCACAACTTTATAGGAATAAAAAGTGGGCATCTAAACAAACCTGTGCAATTTTAGATGATGCACATTTTAGCATGCATCTAAACAAACCTATGCAATTTTAGATGATGCACATTTTAGCATGCAGCTCAAACCAATAAAAATCATGAAAACTAGCAATTCAACAAAATGGAAAGTAAAAAGGCAATACAACATTTTTAAAGAAATATAGAACTCACACGTGTTTGAGAAGCAGGCTTCTTTCCACTCAGCATACTTGCAGCCAACCTTTTCGGATTTTAACGAAGTCATTCCTATCACTCTGCATGGATGCATCATCATCAATAAGAATATTAAGTACAAGGTTTTGCATGATCAAATCAAACCAAACCTGAAATACATCAAAATCAAGCAATAGAAAGCATTAACCAGAAGTTGCAATACACATAATGACTAGATAGGAAACAGGTGAGAGAAAAAATAGCTTTCTGGTAATATAGGCTGATATCAGAGACAAAGCAAAAATCTAAACTTGAAAATCTCAGTTTGAGCTTTCAGGTCACTCATAGTAAAATAGTTGTAGCAGAATAAATTAAAGAAGGTCTAAATAAGTTTCTCAAAGTACCTTGGCAGGAGCATGTGGATTTTGAGGTTCATTGCCTTTCATAGTAAAAAAGTTTGGAAGATTTCAATTCCAGGTTATTTCCAAAGAAAAGCCTGACCAAGTTAAGTCAAAAGGGGGAAGGGTTAACCCTAAATTCTTCCCCTTTAGATCCTATAGGTCCATCTTGAATAATAATTCTAAACTCTATTCCGATGATGAGATAATAAGTTTCCTTGGGTGAGTGGGGAGAACCAATTTAAACTGCCACTCAGGATTTTGCAAACCAGCTATCTGTTAAAGGCAGATTTTGAATTGATCATTTAGCTAAAATTGTAAGAACTTAATTCAATTATCCTTGCAGATTTCTAGGATAATGGAATAGCTAGACCAAAACTGAAAAATTGATGATTCAGTTTATTTTTGGTCAGAATAGATTATTTCATCCCAAATTTTGACAGGAAGGACAATCATGAAAAGAATATTGACAGTGAACCATGGTACTTGAATCAAGCTGGGCCTTTTTCAATAAATGGGACATTAGCTTCAACCCTGCAGCAAGTCCATCTTCAATGCCAGCATGGGTAAGAATTACTTTCTTGCTGCATGAGTTTTGGAATGAAGAAACATTTGCGGCCATTGCCAATGATCCACTTGGCAAAAATGTCACCTAAAATAAAATGTCCACTTGTGCAAAAATTTTCTTAGAAATGGACAATCCCCCGAGCGGCTACACTCGACTACCTATGGGTGCAAGAGGTCTGTTATGAAAATGTTCAATTTCAATCTTATGTCATGTTGTGAATATGTGCATATCATCCAAGCATTCCCAAAAGAATTAACACAGGAACAGAAATAAGAGAGAAAACAATTTAAACATAAGAATGGGAAAAAGAAAAAACAATGACAGACAAAACCAAGACTATAAGTCTTGACAAGGTAGAAGTTCCATTCAACAATACACTCTGTGTATTAAGTGAGAACTCAGAAAAGCAAGCAACATCAACAAAAGGAACATATAGAAAAGAAGCTTAAGAGGAAGGTATCATTTAGATAATCAATGAAGAAGAAATTCCTAAGGTTGTATATCGGTCATGAAGAATTAGAGCAGAAAATTCAATATCAGAAAGAGAAGACTAATAAGTAGGAGAAGAATCATAGTACCTTTGGATAATCAGCCTGCAGCAAGGGATTCTACTTCTTATATTTCTCCTAACTGATCTCTCTTTTTAAAGAGGATTATTGCTTCCTAAATGAAAGGGCAGAAAGAGACCCCTGAAGTGAGACCCAAGACATTCTATTTCTTTTTGGCATTGTGATAGTCATGCCTAGATCATAAAGTTTAGCTTTGACTTTTGCTTCTATATGAATGGCCTTCACACTTCCACTATGCATCAGAATTTATGTACTGAGCAGTCCTGTCAACCTACTGTTGGTCATTTGCACATTAATAAACTTATCTTATCTTATCTTATCTAGTTACCTTCAAACCCTTCCACTTTCAAACATTAACACGCCTCAATAATGAAGTTTATCATTTAAAAAGCGAGTTAGCAAAATATCAACAAAATAATCAGGTATCACAAATTCAAGATCTCAAGAAGAAATTCAAGAAGAACTTAACAAAAAAAAGATGAAGAAATTTATTGCCTAAAAAACCATAGTCAAAACATACTTAGGCTGGTGGGTCAAGTCAATTTGAATTAAAACTACAAGCCAAATTTACTTAACTCTTAAAGCGCTCCTACTGTGCTACATCCACAGTCCTGGACAACCTGTATATGGAGGAATAAAATTACTTAATATTTATATATATATGGATGCCAAAGATAAATATCGAAGAGACTGCAGTAAGAAACAAAAGATGACATGGAAAAAAATTACAAAGGATTCAATACTTTTCAGAAAAATTTGGTGTCCACAAATAGGAACGTTGATCTCATCAATAAACATTGTTTGCAGTTATTCTTTCTTCCACCCTATCTTGCAACTAAACAAACATAGACTACCCTGTATCTAAATGAACCAACATTGACCTATTGATATACCAAGAACATTCTAAATTCATAAATTGATCCCTACAGCAATTCCAACGTCTTAATAAACTCTGTTATATCTGTTGAAAAATGAACCGAGAATACATGGACTGAGCTATTTGGAAATCTCATCAATAAACATTGTTTGCAGTTATTCTTTCTTCCACCCTATCCTGCAACTAAACAAACATAGACTACCCTGTATCTAAACGAACCAACATTGACCTATTGATATACCAGGAACATTCTAAATTCATAAATTGATCCCTACAGCAATTCCAACGTCTTATTAAACTCTGTTATATCTGTTGAAAAATGAACTGAGAATCCATGGACTGAGTCATTTGGAAGACGAAAAATACTCTTCAATAAACTAATTTATTTCCTAGACATTATATCAATACCATTGCCTTGCATGCAGGCCTAAAAACCTAAAAGTCTTAGACTGCAATTGATCAGCTGGAAACATTAAAAGCAACCAACAGAAAGAAAAATTGAACAAGCTAGTATAGAAAACACAACGAACACAAAAGCAATCAGAAAGAAAGAAGTGATCAGAGTAMAGTGTACACCACCTAAACGTTACGCATCAGAGGTCATTAAACAGGCAAACACAGTGGAAGAACTAAATCCAAAGATGGAGAATCCGTAAATTTAAATAGTACATTAACATTTTGCCTCATATTTTAGACATTATTTATTAAGCTACCCTGTAATGCATAGACTGAAAAAAGCCCTAGCAACGGGTGACCTGTGACCTTATTTATTATGCATTCATGTCATGCATAGCTTGAAAAAAGCGCTAGCAATACAATTTAGATGACAATATTTATTATGCAACCCCGTCATGCATAGATTGAAAAAGAGCCCGAGCAATACACTATAGGTGACATTATTTATTAGTAATTACGCAAGGCCCTCGGAATATAGGTGAGATTAAGACACCTAAATATTTAAATTCCGACAGACACAAAAGACCTGTAAACACAGATTTATCAAAAATGTAGTTGCAAGCAAAACAATGTATGTCTGGATAGAATATCTGGAAAAAAAAATCACAAAATACCTGTAAAAAAGCCGTGAAAGAAGCATAAAGGTTAATTCCACCGAGAAATCCGGCCGTGCCTCCATGATAAGGATATGCAACATTAAAGCAGCGGACCAACTCAACCCTTCTCTTCTCTTCCTGGTGATAGACGATCACAAAAAAACAGAACAGACAAACAACCACACATACAAATAACAGAGACCACACAACACTTATAACAGAGACCACAGAACACATATAACAGAGACCACGAAACACATATAACACACACAGACCCCAGAAGAGAACAGAATTATCTAAAGGCGTAGGCAAAGGGTGACGCAGAGCAAGCAAACATTATAAATAGAGGCGCAGGATACTCTTCACCAACGGCTAATTTTCTCTCTACATAAATTAAATACACTGCTAAATTTCTTTCTACCTTCTACTTGGTACTGTTTGCTTAAAATGCCCGCTCCCGCTCCTTCCTCCGCCTGCCAACTTTTCCTCAACCACCACCCTGCTCCCGCTCCTTCCTTCGTTGCCAACTATTCCTCCACCACCACCCCGCTCCGGCTCCTTCCTCGGCTGCCAAATCCTCCACCACCATCACTTGCTTTTTTGCTTTTTGTGTTTTTTTTATTTTTCACTTGCCTTTTGCGTTTTTTTCTTTTTCCCTTGCTTTTTGTGTTTTTTAATGTTTAGATTGACATAAACTATCCAATCGTTGAATTAAGTTAAAAAGTGGCATTTTTATCTAGTCTCGTCACTTTTACATAGTAGTAGTTCAGAATCAATTAACAATTAGATAATTTTAGGTCATCTTTTCTACATCTATTTTTCAATTCAAAAATTATTATAATTTTAAATCTATAATAAATATTATAATTTTAACTTTCTAAAATTGTAGTTAAGGTATAAAATACTCAATAAATAATTTATTCAACATTTGTAAAAATTATGTATTTATGACAATAAAAAATGTAGAAAAAAAAACATGGATATTCCATGAACAAAAAAAATATGGATACTCCATGTTTTTTACAAAATGTAAATTTTTTTTTTAGCATGAAATGAAATTTACTTTAATAAATAAATAAAAGTTGTATTATGGTGAGAGATGTTGAGTGGTTTATTGTTTAAATGGAAATGTAAGAAAGTATATGGTTAATGAATCCTTAACACATTTAACATTTTGTTAATAGAGTTGCATTCTAGTGAAAATTGAACTAATTCAAACTTCTTCCATGTAGATATAGATACTTAGAGTATATAAAAAGTTTTGAGCAATATACCCACTTAGAAAAGAAATTTTTTAAGTGTTGCCTATATGAGGGTGTATTTGTTCATTGATTCTTCATGAGATATATGGTTACTCATTCTATGAGTTCAAGTATGCTTGGCTTCATCATTTTAGTTCAACCACCATAAAAATCAACCCGTATATATGTATTTATATGAGCTTTATATTCATTAACAAAGAAGTTAATGAGGCTATCATTACTCCATGGGTGTGCAATTAAAATTCAAAGGACAAATGGAAAGCCATCAACATCAAACCTCTTTGCAAGAAGGATGGTCAATTGAAGGTAGTTTTGAAGCCAACACCCATCACATCTCTATTGAGCTTAATTCATATGATTATCTCTCTTGTGTGATAGAGTATGTTCTTTAGTACTCAAGGCTTGTATCGAGCTATCCACCTTGCAAGAGGGAAAAGAGATTTGTGTCCATGTAGTCAAGGCTAAAGTTGAGATGAATGATTTTGTTGGGAACTCCCTTGTATTAATGTATGTCGAGTTCAAGTTTGTGCAGGTTTCAAGTGAACTATTTGACAAAATGTTTGAAAGAGGTGTAGTTTCATGGAATGTGATTATTGTTGTATATACTCAAAATGGACATGTCGTTGAGTTTTGTGTCAAATGCAAGTAGATGGCATTATGTTCATGCTTATTACAATGGTGTGTGTTCTTCAAGAATGTACCTTTTTAGGAATTATTCAAGAACGCAAGATGATCCATGATTATATAATTCGAAATGGATTTGAATCTCATGTCACTGTATGAAATTCTCTTGTAGATCCATGATTATATAATTCGAAATGGATTTGAATCTCATGTCACTGTAGGAAATTCTCTTGTTGCTTTATATGCCAAATGTGAGAGAATGGAAATTATGCATCTAATATTTCATAGAATGTATAAAATAACCATTCTCTCTATAAAGGAGATGATCATAGGGTATGCATAGAATGGCTATACCCAAGATGTCGTGACACTATTTCATCAGATGTAGCATGAAACCATGAAGCCCAACCTTGTATCCATGGCTAGTGACTCCATGCATGTGCTAAGTTAGGAGGTTGGAATAACACAATCTAATCCATGGATGTGCTATTGGAAGAGGGATTGAGATGGATAGTCATATAGAGAAATTGGAGTGATGTATACCAAGTAGGGGAATATTGAGTATACACAGATTGTTCAACCAAATATATAAAAGAAATGTGTTTTCAATATAGAATATAATGATTGCAGGGTATGCTCAGGATAAAAATGGAAATAAGGTCACAAAATGTAGTTAAATGGTGTGGGTCCTAACTAGGTCACCATATTAAATGTGCTCGAGGCATGTGCTCATTTTGGACATTTACAAGAAGCAAAGTGGATCCATGATTACACACTAAGAAGTGGATTTCAGTGGTGTTCATGCCAATTTCCTTATAGGCATGTACATAGAGTGTGGGTGTGTATATGTGGCTCGTGACATTTTTAATGAGATGCCTAAAATATAGATAGTCTCATGGAAATATAGATTGCCAAGTGGGTCTAGAATGGACATGCCAACGCGACTTTCTGATTGTTCAATTAAATATCTTTTGAATCACTACTTATAACTTCAACCTAATTATATGACCTCCTTAGACTTGAAAAGTGTATTGTATTGCCCAAAGGAAGATGGCATATGCTCCTCTAAGATAAAGCAATAAAATGAATTTATTTCTATAAAGACGAGCTTTTATTAACCAGATAAATGCTACAAAATTCAACTGAGGTTACTCACAAGGAAAATCACATTAAGTTTACCACCAAAGTCGCATAACTCAAACTCAAAGAAACTTAGTTTAAACTCTACTATTACAACTATGTCCAAATAATAAACTTTTACGATTAAGCATTGTTCTAGAAGCAAAAACTAAAATAAGCTAGTCTATATTGCTACTAGCTTAAAAACACTTAGAACTAAACATACCATCAAACAATATTATTCAAAATATATTATGAAATTGATATTATTTTAAATATACAATAAACTTAGATAATCAATATATTCGCTAACCAATTCTAACCCTAGTATTCTAAAATTAATAACATTTAATCATAAACACTCTTTCGGAATAAGTGAAGCCACCTTGGTTTTGTTTAATTAGCAACCTTCAAATCATGGCTCAAGAGGGCATAACACATATAACTAGCATAACACATACAACTTTATCCTTAATGTTGGGCTTGATTGATAATGCATTATGTAAAAAAAACATATTATTAAAATAGAATAATCTAAAAAAATGAATAATGATGACCCTCTTGTAGGTTTAAATATAAACTATAATCTTGATGCTTCGTTCTTTATTAATAAATCCAAGAAATATGTTTATGTATTTTTTTTTGCATAATTTACAAGATTTTATAGCATGTTACTATCGTAATAGGTACCACTTAATGCATATCAGTGAGATATATTTTAAATTAATCATAGTAGAGTTTAGTTTATATCGTAAAATTGCAAAATCACAATTAGAGAGATAATTTAATTTGATAAATCTACTAATGCAAAATGACCCTAAATAAATGAATCTCAAATATGTGATTGCAGAGAACGACATTCAATGTATCATCTCGTTATTAAATTTCAATGGGTGTAAAGCAGCCTAATTCATATGATAGGGTTCCAAAAGATGGGAAAACTTTTCATGGTTCAATTCCCCTTCATATAAACATATTTTTCTTGCAATAAAAACTTAGAATATTAGATTCTTTCTTTGAAGAGGTTAAGCAAAATCATTGGCCATAGTCCACCATTAATGTATTGTTAAGAAAAATTCCACAGGGACTAGGTTAAGGATTTAAATTAAAATGT
The DNA here is from genome assembly GCA_009831015.1 of Picea engelmannii. Classification (NCBI taxonomy): domain Eukaryota; kingdom Viridiplantae; phylum Streptophyta; class Pinopsida; order Pinales; family Pinaceae; genus Picea; species Picea engelmannii. Next base: position 272,119 of record ML788152.1, on the reverse strand, counting down.
CTCAAAACATGTAAAGATACTAGATTAACTCTGGCATTAACAAAACAATTATATTAAACATGCATTATTATGCCATAACAATTCTCATCTAAATCATATTCTTACACATTTCCTTATTACAACCTACCAAACAACAATGTGGCATCAATAACACTCATATTCTTACACATTTCCTTATTACAACCTACCAAACAACAATGTGGCATCAATAACACTTTGTACTAATACTTTTTTATAAGGTGTTCCTTTGGAAAAGAGGAATAGTTTATCAATGACTAGTTTATCACTCTAACAATTTTTTAATAAACTTGCATTCTAGTAAAGGTATAAGTCCAAAGCTTGTCCATGTAGGATATTTAAAAGTGTATATAAAACTACATATATAAATTTTTGAGCATTGTAACCGCATAGAAAATAAAAAATTTGACCATTTCATAGATGAGGGTTTACTTGTTCACTTATTCCTTGCGAGACACATAGTTACTCAAATGAGTTCTAATGGACTTGCCTTTGTTATATTGACACAACTATCACAAACTCAATGCGTATATACATATTTGTATAATCTTCATATTTATTAATAGGGAAGTTGGTGAGACTATTATCATTCCATGGGTAGGCCATCAAAATCCAAAGAAAAAATGGCAAGTCATCAACAACAAACCCTTTTGCAAGAAGCATGGTTCATTAAAGGTAGTTTTCAAGCCAATGCTCATCCCATTCTTGGTGAACTTAATTCATATGATTCTTTCTCTCTTACAAGATGGAGTGTGCTCTTCAATACTAAATGCATGTGTTGAGTCATCAACCTTGAAAGAGGGAGAAGAGAACCACGGCCATGGAGTTAAGGTTGAAGTTGAGATGAATATTTTTTATTGGGAAATAACTTATATTGATGTATGTCAAGTGCAAGTGTCTCGAGGTTGCACTATTTGACAAAATGTTTGAAAAAACTGTAACATCCCTGGTCTTAATCCCCACAAATGGTAATGTAATTGTATAAATGTGAATTAGGTTGGTGAATTGATATGATTGGGGAAAAGAGCCCATATTGATTAATATGGTCGAGGGCCAAATTGTATATTATGAAAATTGAAACGATAAAATAAAGTAGTAATCGTTGGTTGCGATACGAGAGGAATGAAAACGATGGGGGATATGATTCCACAAGAGAGAGAGGGGTCCAAGGGGGATTTTATTCATAGGTATTAATCCAACCCACATTCAAAATTTATTATAATTGTGTAAACCTTTTATTTTGTTGTTGAGTGTTCCCAAGGCAATCATTAAACTCATGTAAGAGGGTGGGTGTAAGGTATCCCTTAGTTATTGGGTTGCATGGGGTTGAAGTACTATCATATTTGGGAGAGTGAGAGTCAAGCAAGTAAGGGAGAAGAAGGAAATTTATATGGAAAAAGGGGACAATTTTTGCATGCAGGTTTTGGGCAGCAAAGGAATAGTTGAGTGTTGGAAAGAGAACCAACCATGATATGCTTGAAGGTAGCCATTGTTTGGTTGTGTGTTATGTTGGAAATGAGGCTCGTGTGCTTGTAAAACAAGTGTTAATCTTGTAGTGCATTTATTTTTTTGGAAATGTCTCGAGAGCCTTGTGAAGGCTGTTGTGAGCACTCCTGAAACAACTAAGACTTCTTGAAGTCCCTAGTTAAGATATTTCTAGCCAACCAAGTGCAATGGAAGCCCTTATAAACAAATGGTTCAACCTAAGGGACTATGAGCAGTGAAAGGGGTACATTCCTTGGGTTGTGTAAGTTGTGGGGAAGAGATAGATGGTGGATTGGAACTATTGTAGGAGTAGAGATTGGTTTGGGTTGTTGAGTGTGGAGAGTGGACAACCAGAGGGACGAGTCTCCTTGTGGACTCATAGCCTCATCTCGAGGGTGGCCTATTGCTGAGATTTGGAACAATAGAGCCAATGGTTGGGAGGTTCATCCTTCATATGCAGCTAGTTGGATTACATTTATAAAAAAATAAGTGTTTTGGTTGTGTCTATTATGATTATTCTATTGTATAAATGTTTTATTTGAATGTTGGCTATGTGTTGTGTGCTTACTAGATGCATTCACATTTTTATATATGTTGTTTGATGCATGGCTAAATCAACATGTTGTTTGCTGTAAATTTTATGGGTTTGTTGCCCTTTGGTTTTTGGTGTATGTATGGGGCATATTTAAATTCATTTTTAGCAGGCTAAGTTAGTTTTTACAGTGATGAGACTCAACATGGGTGTTGGGTACGTTACAGAGTGGTATCAAAGTTGTAGGTTATAACACCGAGCCTTCAAGAGCCTGCTACAATACATAAGTTCTTGAGGGAAATTATATTTTCATTCTTCAGTATGAAAGGTGTATAAAGCACCAGAATGTTGAACTATATTTTATAAGAAGTTTAGCAGTTTTAAGCAACTGGCCTTTGAGCTTTAACTCTCACCAATTGCTTATCTGGTGATTAAATAGAAAATTATTGAATTATTTTACGAGATTTAAAGTTCTCAAATATAAGCTTTTACAAATCCAAATGAGAATAATCTATGAGAACATGCTACAATTATTGTTCCTGTAGATCCATTGGATTTGCCTCATAACCAAGGATTGGGATTGAGTTGCTAGAATGAAAGGAACTTCTCGTTTGTCGATCTTGGTATGTAACAAAATGGAAGTCTAACTAGAAGTTCTTGAGTGAAATTGATTAATTGCTATAAGACAGTTTCGGAGGGGAGAAGTTGCAGTTTAACACTGTCTTTCTAGCCATGGAAACCATGTTCTTGTTAACTGCCATGGCCTTGGCACTACAAGGAGAACACCTTCTAGCATATGTTTTTGCAGAGGTTTTTAGTGTAACAAAATTTGGCAAAATTTTCAAAAAAAACCTTCACTACAACCTCCTCTATTGGATGCAGAGGTTTTAGCGGATGCTCTTTATAACTAAAAAAAATTGGGCGGGTGGAGTCTGTAGCAGAGGTTTTTATTTTCGGTACATTTCTTGTCAAAACGAATCGATGAGGTATTGAAATATACGCATTGGTGCGTGCTGGCGCGAATTAGATCAGACCGGGGTTCTTCTCAGGTTACCAACAAAAGGTATCGTGTAGTCTAGAGCGCTAGCATTTTCATCTCCTCCGAAGAGAAGAAATCTCACCTAAAGCGCTGCTGAGACAGAAAGATAGGGAAGGGTATGGAAAATACCAAAGAGAATCCATAGATCATCCATAACTCATTCCAGTTCTTGCACAAGAGCAACATCAGATCTGAAACATCTAACCACAAGAATTGAACCTACTTACATTATGAACAACACTTTAAGCATAGAACCATTAAACATAACTCATAAACCATAAAGGAACAATGTAATGCACAAGTAAACATACAAGACACATCCTATTTTTAAACTTTGGTTCTCCTTTATCATATTATCTTTGAGATCTTTCTTGCACTACAGAATCAGAATTACATACAGATATTCAGTACAGACTCTTGGCTCTAGGCCTCAGCCACAAAGTTCTAATTCCCCAAATGATAGGTTTCATTTATTACATACTCTCCTCTTCTCGACTTACAAAAGGTAGCAACAACTAATCCCAAAGCATTGGGCGACTCTGATAGACATGAATCAACCCAACTCTAATCAACTCATGAATGAGTGAACCAACGAACTGAAGGATCAAAAACAACATTAACCCAACCTAACCAACTCATGAATGAGTGAACCAATGAATTGAAGGATCAACAACAAAATCAACCCAACCTAACCAACCCTTTTACAATTATATTCAGTCCTATATATAGATGGGTTATGTTTTCCTGTTCGGCTTGCTTGTCTTCTTGTTTTGTTGCAAATGTTTGTTGCTTAGGTGGTGTTGCGCTAGCATCCGCAACTGCTTTCTGTTATTCTTCCGTCCATCCTCTGATGAAGTTTGCGCGACTCATGCTTTTTCAAAACTTGCACAATTCTTTCTAAAAAACGAAGGGCCCAACAGGCTCTGACCACAATCCTTGACTCGTCCTCGAGTCAAGCACTTGGTTCCTTCACGTTCTCTAGGAGAAACTGTTGCTTTTCCTTATCCAGATTTTCCTCTTCTTTGAGCTCTTCTATTTGTGCCTTTTCTTCCTTTACCTCCTCAAACGAAGGGCCCAATTCTGGAACCAGCTATAATGCTCTGTGCTTTACTCCGTGAAAGCTTTCAACTTTTTCCTGTCATTTCCGGGCGAGAAGTGATGCTTCTGCCAGGAAATGTTGGGTCGCCTCTTTGTTGTACTCCTTTGGTTTGGCTACAACCAATGAATTCCATTCGGAGTCGGCTATTGCATCGACTTGGTGCATTTGCATATAGGCGGTTTGAATTACCGGTTGAAAATCGCGCAGCTCTTTCTTGGCTACAGATTGTGCTTCATAGAGTGAATTTAGTTCGTTGTCGGCCTGTTGGATTTGATCAAACTTTTGTTGCTGCTCTATAGGGTCCATTGTGACCGCAACTTCCTCGTTCAACACCTAGATCTTTGTGCGTACTTCCTCCATGACTTGATTCCGTCGAGCGATGATGCCTATCCAATCGCTGACTTCTATGAAGATTTTAGTGCAGTCCGTTGTCTTCTTATGTAGTGCCACTCAGGCATTGTTTCCTTGCAGTATTATCCTCTGCATTTGGTCTTGCAGCTGTCGAGGCTACTGTTCTGGTTCTTGTTGGACTTGTTGTAGCTTTTCTTGTATTTTCTCCATGCGTGTAGCAAGCTGTGTCCATGCCTCTTGTAACAACTCGATATGTTGCTCTGGTTCTATTATTTCGTTGGCTTCGGGTAGGTCGGGCGTAACCTTCCAAATCTTTGTCCAATATTTTGCAAGTTTTTCCCGCACTTTTTCCAGTTTGTGTTGGGCTAGGAGTCTATCGCGTTTTTCCTCCATTCTACTTGTTTGTGCATATAGTTGTTCTTTCCTAGCGAGCTCAGTTGAGCTCTCGACATCCTGGAGCCTTTGCTCTAGTTGGTCTGTGGAGGCTCTGATTAGTCTGAACAACTGTGACATTGGCCACTGTACCAGGTCTGTAGATGATGGAGTTGCATCAGTGGGTACTCTCCACTGTAGTGGGATTCCATTGCCTTTTGCATGGTCTGAGTGAGTTTCTATCTTGTCCTCTATTGGTGGTGCTGGTGCAATACTCAATCTTAGGTTTGCGGGTAAGAGCGTCAGAACCTCGGTTCTAGTTATGCAGAGTTGCATCAATTATGCACATTGTTGGCGGTTCTGGAGAACTTGCACCATCTGTGCTTGCATGGTGGTCGTATCCGGCTCCGTTGTTGATTCCGGCTCATTGTGCGCATCTGGTATCTCTGTATCTTCCGGTGCTTCTGCATCATGCGTCGTGATTTCCGAGACATCCTCACCCTTGGGTGGTGAGGGGATTTGCGGGTTATGGTTGGGTTCCATCTCTTCTCTGCTTCGGACGAATTCTTCCTTTGTTGAAGACTTAGGTTGTTGTTCCTGGGGGTTCGGATTCACGACATACATCATCGTGGGCTGCTCTGATGCTTTAGGGTCAGGGTCGGTAATTTCTGAACTGGGCTTGGGGGATTCTTTGGTTGTCTGGGGGGTTGTCGTTCCTCTGTCTTTGGGTGTTCGAGTTGCATTGGCTCTGAGGCTGTGGTCTGATGTGTAATGACGGTGAGGAGGTTTGGTAATTGGAGTGGTGGGGGTTGCTCAATGATGAGTGTAGCCGGAATTGTTTCAGGGTTCGGGTCATCTTGAATGTCAATAATAGTGGTGGCTTTGGTCATGGCATGGGTCCGGGGAGAAACAGATGCAAGGGATTGTGGGTTCACGGGTTTGTTCGGAGAGACCCCCGTTCTAGGCCTCTTCACCATTGGTTCGGTGCCAAGCACAACGCCCAGGATCTGGTTGACCTGTACACCTGACAACACAGCATTGGGTGGCAACTGTCGAGGGTGGTCTTTTCCTCCGCTCCACCTGCAGTGTTTCTTCTTCCTCCTCTGAATCTATTTCTGTCAGAGCGCCTGGCTTCTTCGGCTCGGGGCCTGAGCTCGGTCCCTCTCCTGCTTTCTTTTCTTTTTTCTTGAGCAGCTCGGTAGGCAAAATGTAGTGCATTCCTGAGTTACGCTGGCCTCGTTTGACTCCTGGCCATGACATGACTTCTTTATCTAAGGCGTCCTCATCCAAATAGAATGGTAGCATCGGTGTGTGAAAATGTTCCATGCTAGCATGCCTTGGCCAGATGAATGTGTTATGCCAGTTCATGTTGAATGCAATATTCCTCGTGTTATTATTGAGGATCTCCTGCGGGATTCACAACCTATGTGTTGTGTCTATCATAGCATTGTACCATTTGGCAAATGTTGTGTTATTGAGTGCTGTGTTTTCCGAGTCTGGTCTGGAATGCCATGGTTCAAACATCTTCGCGAGGCACCCTTTATCTGGTATTGTCGGTTGTCTACCCACCGGTGACTTCCATTTAAGCATCGCAAATGCCACAAGCAGGTATCCATAGGTAAAGGTGCCTCCTCGCACGCTACTAGTAGGTCTTCCAGCAAGAAGCTACACCAATTGAACACTTCTCCCTGTGTGCAGAAGTCGGTGATTGATAGCGCATCTAAGTGCATTCGCCCTTATAATAGGACCTCATAACTTTGCTGGCTATGACGTAGCAGCCAGTCCGGACTGTTTTAGGCAGTATTGGCTCGATGACTATTATGCGTCCTCCTCTCTTTGTATTGAACTTCTCGTACAGGCTAAGCTCGCCTTTCTTCTTCCCATGCTTGCCAGGGCCCTAAAATCCCTTTGACACATCCTCTCCTTCGGAGGAGATTCTAGTGAGTTGTTGAATATATTGTGCATGGATTGGATATCTCTTATCCAACCATAGACTTCTGTCATGCACTCTGCTTATCAGGAACTTCGTGCAGCGCACAATTTCGCCTGTGGTGCCAAAGACTGGTAAGTCTCTCAGGTTCATGATGGTGGAGTTGAATAGGTTGATGAACTCCTTTTTTGGTATAAAGTGCATATCTCTCGTTCCATCCAGAGCTAACTACCAAAAAACGTCTAGGTGCATCTGTGGAAACAGGGTTGAATCTGTGAGGTCAAGGTCGAGTAGCTTGACATGCTCTATCTTCCCTTTTAGATCACCTATAATCTCGACCTGGGGGTCACAGAGCTCATCTGGTACTGCTTCTTTAGTCATGGTGCTTCGACTTGCTGTGGCTCTCGGTATTAGTGCTTCGGTGGCTGTTAAGAACTAGGGCTATGTTTACAGTTTTGGCAATGGTCCTAATTGGTTTGAACGACTCAGTTCGGAAATGGCTATGCTTGTTTTAGAAACAATACTTTCTCGCTTGAGTTATGAGAATCTTATGGCTGGCTTAACGGGTAAGTTTTAGCAATAAATGCACGTCATCATGACCATATAGACGTAACAGGGTGTGAGTTGTCTGACAAGACAGTTTAATCCAGGTAAATCCGATTGGACGATCTTGGTATTTACTCCGTTTGGGTGGAATAGGGACGTGGCTGAATTGAGACCGTTATGTTTGCCAGGCGGGTATCCTGGCACAAACTTCGATGGCATCTTGGCATAATGCGGCTTTATGGATTAACAGGTGACAGTCGGGGTACTGGTCTGGCAATAAAGGGTGTGATTGGACTGGGTTTTCATGGCCTTTGACACATATTGGATTGCGATTCGTGGCCTCTCCGACCACAAAGGTTGTCCCCGTCATCTTTAATGACTATCATTAATGGACTTCCTCATGCTTCTGATTCTGTACTGCTGATTCATCAGCTCTGTATCAATGAACACTTAAACAAAACAAATGAACTATGTGTTATGGAGCAACACTGTGCACCTGGACATTATGAACTAAATTTACAAATTTCAGAAAGGAAATGAAACTCAAATCTAACTATTGTACATGCTCCGTCGGACTGGAGCGATTCTCCTTCTTCTTAGTTGTGAGATAGGTAGGGCTTCAGGCGAGCACCATTCACCCATCCTAGTCATAGCATGCCATCTAGTTGTGCGAGTTGGACTGCTCCTGATGGTCGGATCTCCGCAACTATGAAGGGTCCCAACCAGTGCATGCGCAACTTGCCAGGATGCTTCTGGTATCGACTGTCGTAGAGTAACACCTTATCCCCTTGTGTAAATACCTTGGTCTTAATGTGTCGGTCATGCCAATCTTTTTGTCTTGCCTTTTCAACCGAATGATGGAAGTCTGCCAGAAATCTGGTTTCTTCGAGTTCTTGTAGCTTTGCAAGTCTCTGTGCCACTGATTCTTTGTCTGTCATACGTGTGGCTTGTGAAATATATAGACTTGGAGTGATGAACTCTGCGGGTACCACTGCCTCTTTCCCGTAAACAAGCTAGAATGGTGTGTATCTGTGGAGTTTCTTTGTGGTTGTCCTATAGGCCCATAGTACCGCTGGAACTCTATCGTCCCAGTCCTCTCGGTTTGTGCAACAGACCTTTGTTAGTCCCCTTTCCAGGATTTTGTTGAAGGCTTCGACTGTTCCGTTGGCCTGTGGGTGGTATGGACTGCTCTTATGATGTTGAATCCTAAATTCTGCTATAAGTGTTGCTATGGTACTGCTAATGAAATGAGTACCCTGATCGTTAGTTAGGCTCCTGGGACATCCGAAGCGGGTAATGATATTTTTGAAAATGAATCTGGTAGCAGTATCCGTCGAACAGTCATGTACCGTTGTTGCTTCTGCCCAACGAGTAAGGTAGTCAGTTGTGGTAATGATGTACCTTGCCTTTGAATGTTTATCTATGGGGTTGATTGGCCCAATGAAGTAAACTGCCCATTTCTCAAATGCCTGTAGTGCTCTAACTGGTTGTAATGGAAGTTCATCTCGGCGTGACGGCTTTCCCACTCTTTGAAAAACATCACACGATCTAGCGTATGCTTTTGCATCTTTGAAATGTGTTTCCCACCACAGTCCTTCCTATAAAACTTTCTGTGTTGTTGATTTTCCTCCTACGTGTCCTCCTGCAATTCCACTATGTCATTCCCAGAGTATATCCTACCTTTCATGATCTAGGAAACATCGTCTAAGACTCTAAGGATGTTGTCTAGTCTTATTTTGTACAATTGCTCGACGATCAACTGATAATATGTTGCTCTGATGACCATATGACGTTTCTGGGTTGTTTCGAGACATGCTCTTGTACTGAGAAAGATTGTTATGTCCTCTAGATATTCTGATATGGCCTCAATTCTGAATAAATCTGCATCTGGGAGTTGGTCATCCACTGCTCCACCACTTTGTCTTGACTCTAGTCTGGATAGGTGATTGGGTCCGACGTTTCATCGTCCCAGCTTGATGATGACTTCAAAGGAAAATTCCTAAAATAACAACAACCATCTGCAAATTCTTCCTTCCAACACAGGTTTGTTAACTAGGTATTTTAATACTGAATGATCAATAAAGAATTTGAAATGAGACCCTAACAGATAATGTCTAAATTTTTGTAAAGCAAGGATCATTGCTAAGCCTTCTCTTTCTGTCATTGTGTAATTGCGCTTTGCTTGCGACAGCTTCCGACTCACAAAGTATATGGGGTGATCCATAGCTCCATCTCTTGGTTGCGTTAAGATAGCTCCTAAGGCAATTCCTGAAGCATCCACATCGACGTGAAATTATTTCTCCCAGTCTGGGAATATCAGAATCAATGATGTAATGAGTTTCTCCTTAAGTGTCTCAAATGCTTTGTCACATTCAGGAGTCCACCAGAATGTTTCAACCTTTTTCAGGAGGTTTTCCAAAGGTGTAGTAATGTTGGCATATCTTCAAATGAACCTGCGATAGTAGCATGTATGTCCTAGTGTGGAGCACAACTGTTTATCATTCGTAGGTGGCGGCATATTCATAATGACTGCAATTTTAGCTGGATCTACCAATACTCCTTCTCGACAGACTATGTGGCCCAACAAATTTCCATGTGGCACACATAAGATACACTTCCCGAGATTTAATGAGATTTGTAACTCTCGACAACTATCAAACATTAGCCTTAGTAGTGCTACATGTTCCTTAAGAAAACTATATATTGTCCAATCATCCATATAAACTTCTATGAATTTGTGAATGAACTCTCTAAAGGTTTCTATCACAATCCTGGAGAAAACTACAAGGGCGTTCTTTAAACCAAATGGCATCACATTGTATGCAAAAGATCCCCATTCGGTAATGAAGGTGTTTTTTTTCTTGTCCTCTTCAGCAATCCTAACTTGATGGTATCCCGAGAATCTGTCTGTAAACGAGTATGCTTCCTTCCCCACAACCTGTTCTAGAACCTCATCGGTAAAGGGTGTTGGGAAAGGTTCATGCACATAGGAAGAGTTAAGGCTTCTGTAATCCACACAGACTCTAATATCCTCAGTGTCTTTCTTTCTTTGAATGACTATCGGGCTGACCCATTCTGCTTCTTCTACCGGAAAAAATGAGGCCTGCTTCTAGCATCTTATCAATTTCCTTCTTGAATTTCTCTTTTACTCTTGGGTTCAGACAGTATGGCCTATGTCTGACAGGCTTGGATCTTGGTTTTAACTCAATCTTCATTTCTCCCATACCTCCTTTGATTCCCTTCAATTATGAGAAATTCTTTGGGAATAAATCTTCGTATTCCCTCAGTAAACTCTGTATTTCCTGATTGGTTTGCTCATCCAGTAATCTCCTACCAAAGCTATTTTGGGTTTCTCTTTGGTCCCTATGTTAATATTTTGCAATTTCAAAGGGTGATTGTAGGAACTATCGGTCTAGCTAGGTATGGTGTTTTGGATTTCTCTATTCCCCACGGTCTCTTTGGTTGCTAGGTTTCTAAGTTCTTCTAATTCGTTTAGGCTTTCTGAAGCTTTGCTAATATGATAGCATTCTATAGGCTTTTCAATCATGGGTAAGTGGGGTTTACTCTGAAGTTATTGGGTATGCTTGGGACATACTACAAGATTTGATCTGTTATTACTATTGGCTGTAAAAAGAAGTTCTTTAATATTTAGTAGGACCAGTTCAAGCTTGGGGTACTTACTTGTAAATGAGAAGTCTTTGAAAAATTGATCTGCCAGTGTCTGCCAATCACAGGTCTGTTGTCTAGTTTCCTCATGTATAAAACAAGCTTTCGGGATTGGGCCTAGAGAATGGGGGAATAATTGAACCCAAAAGTGAGAGGGTATCTCCGCGGCCTGCCACTGTGCCATGCACTGTTGAATGTGTATCCTATGGTCCGATTCTCCGTTGAACAGTTGCACAACGTGGAGATCCATCTGCATCTTTGATTGTAACTGCTCCCTATTCCAGAACCTGTACATGAGGGCTTGCTTTACCTCGTCCCAAGTTCTGAGTGTAGCTTTATGAGTAGCCCACCATCTGGCGGGGGTGTTCTAAAAAGCTATATCTAGTACTGAGATTCTTTGATCTTCTCACATAGTTTCTTCCATATTATACAAAAAGTTGCCTAGATCTGAGGTGCCATCGTATATTGGGTGTTCTCTGACTTCGATCCCAACCCATCTGGTCATTCTGATAGTTGCACATCTTCTTGAGAATCTTTCATGTAAACCTTGTTGCCAACTATCAAAAGCCAGTTCTGAATCTTCGTCTGTTGACTGGATACTTTGCCAGCTTATTGATCCATCCGCAGTGGGGTTTATATAATCGTTTCTTGTCCCAGCTGTTACAGTGTACAACTGGTCTAGGTATTCTCCTTCCATATTATTGTCTGTTGGTTCTGTGTACCTGGGTCCTACGTATGGATCCAAAGGTTGAACTACCATGATTCCCTTAGCTTCAAAAGTCATGGTATCTTTCTTTAGATAAATTACTGCATGATTGTCGTAGGCCCAATCGATGCTAAGTAGCATAGGGTAGGGGTCCTTGTCTCCCATGATCTCAATGACTTCAAAGTCAGCCACTGTTTTTACTCCTGCTACATTGATTTCCACATTCTCTAATATTCCTATGGGAAAGATACAGTATTGGTTTGCCATTCTTAACTGAATTAGGGAATATGTCAACCTCGGTTAGCCTAACGCTTCCCAGGTCTTCTTGGGCAGAATGTTCACATCTGACCCTAGGTCCAACATGACGTCTTTAATTTCGAAGTCATCTAACTGGGATACCAATCTGAATTCTTTTCCAGTTCTTAATTTTTGTCGTTGTACTCTCTGAGTACTCTTCTCAGGAAGGTTAACCCGAATCCTTACTTATGAGGTTTCTTCATTCCCCAGGACTAGGTACAGTGCATTGCGCAACTTCTCTGTCAGTTGATCGTTCCCCAGAATGTCAGAGAATAATTGAAACCAAAGGTCAACTCCGTTTTGAGGTTTCTCAGGTTGTCTTGGTATGCCTACAAGGTTTCTTGGTGTAGGGGGTGAAGCATGGACTTGTGCCACTTTAGGGTATACAACCAGATGAGGGGGGTTCTCTTGCATTTTATGATTAGGAATATTCTGGAATACTTCTATGGCATATTTAAAGAACAGTTTTTGCTTTATGGGGTCGTACCTGTCTTCTTTAGGTGTTGCTTTTTGAATTTGAGGTAGAGTATCAGCATCAACTCCTATCTTTGCTCCTCCTCGAGTGACAATGTTAAGGTTTGGCAATTGTCCCTTAGAAATCCTCTTGATCTCTGAACTGATGAGGTTAGTTCCTCTTTTTCATGCTCTATCCTCCCACTTTGTGATTAGCTATGGGAATTCTTCGGCTGTGTGTCCGCTGGATCTATAATGAGAGCACCATGGTCATCTTGGATGAGGGAAATATCTAGCCAAGTGACCCTTTTCATCACAGTTGTAACATCTTCTCGGTCCTCTTCGTTCAGTTCTCCCTCCTCTGAAGTCTCCTCCAGCTCCGCCTCCTTGACCTCTTCCTGGTCCCTGCGGGTTTTTATTCACCCTGAATGATGTTTGGTCTAGCCTGTCTGCAAGAGCGTCCAACGCTCTACATTGATTGGTAGTATGTGTGGTGGATGTGCAGAACTCGTAGTATACTATGTTTGGTACTGTCGAATATTTATGCATGATGGGGCACTATCTTGGTCCATGCCCAAGGGTTCGGTAGATCTCACAATATTCTGTTGTTGGTGCTGCTTGGCCTCCTGGGAAAGCGTGATATGGGGTGGGATGATGGAATGGTGAGTTCGTCAATACTTGCGCAACTCCTCTCGTGTGTCCTGGTGGGGTTACAGTTAGATTCTGAGGAGGTCCCAACCCCCTTATTCGTGGACATTCGTTCACCAAATGACCTTTCATATAGCATTTCGTGCACCAAACCTGTGGTCGTCATGGTTTGGGTATTGTCAGCTCTTGAATCTTTTCTGTAAGTGTTGATATTTGCCCTTGTAGTTGCGCTAAATTCACATCTACTGGGGGTCGGGTTACTCTCAGGTTCCCAGGGTATCTCGCCATGGCTTCAATCTTCATTGATTGTTCCAAGGCGTCTGTTAACGTGGCTATCCACTGTTGCGTTAGCGGAATCCGAGTCAGAGGTAGCAGTCCATGAATGTACCACTCCCTTTGATGTTCTTCGTGGATTGGATGTGCCAACCTCCCTATGGAATATTTAAACTTCAGGCTGTACTCCCAGGCTGATTCGCCTTCCCTCTGCTGGATCTCGCGCAACTCAGACAAGGCTTGTTGTTTTGACTGAGGTAGTTTGAATTCTGCTATGAACCTTGTTCATACTTAGTCAAGTGTAAATGCTTAACCTTGCATCCCTGGCACTCCTGGTTCAATGATATTCATGTACCACTTGAGAGCGCGACCCCTCAAGGTAGTCTGGAACTCAACCAACTTATTTCCATCCGGAGTCCCTCTGGATCTATAGATTGCTTCGCACAAGAACCAGTGTTGTTCAATGTCTTCGTCTCCCTCACCCCAAAATTATGGGTATCTAGCGATTGAACCTCCCGTATGGTTGGCCATTATTGATCCTGTTGTTCGTATCAATATGAACCCTAACGGTCCTGCTTGTGATCTACCAGGGGATCCCAATATCCTCCCTATACTTGCACTTCCTGGTTGTGACTGATCAACTAATTGTACTGGAACATAACTTGCACGAGAAGGTAATGTTGAAATTACTGCTTGTATAGAAGGCACTTGGGGTATGGGTGATTCGGGGCTGGTGCCACTGGCTTCAGGGCAGTTTTCTTTGATCTGGGGGGTCTTGTTAGCTTCCACTAGGGCGATCTCTTCGGTCGGATTCCCAATCTCTCCTATTATCGGGGCTGAATCTTCTCTTTCTCCTCCAAGATTCCTGTCGGCTTCCTCTTCTCTTACATATGCGCTTCCTCCTTCTCGTCCCGTCGCCTAGGGACTTCTTTCTCATTTAGTCTTTGACTGGCCAGTCGTTCCTGTCTTCTCATTCTCTGCAGTTCTTCCATCTGTCTTTCCTCTATTTCTCCCGATCCTCCTTTCCTCAGCTTTCCAGATTGTCTTGCGGCTTTCTTGATCTTTCCGCGCCACCATTTTTCAACTATGGCGGCTCTCTTCAAGGCTTGCTCGTCTCTTGAATCCCTTCCTTGCTAGTCCCCCCCCATTTTTCAAAGAACCCTTCCCATTTCTCATGCCATGACTTTCACCCGTCTCGCCCTACCCCAAGCGAGGGTGTTTACACTGCCATCTCGGTCGAAGATATAATCAACATCCCTTCCTCCACCAAGAAAGTCTTAATCCACAAGGGGATCTCTCTTAACAGACTTCCCCTTGTGCCTTTCTTGAAAATTTCCTCTACTCGCGAGAAAGACTAGTGGTGCTCAGCTGCAAATTCGTTTATGTATCCTTCTATCGTGGTGCTAACCCAGAAATCCACAGCTCTTGTGACTAGGCAATCCAGCCTGTGGAGTGCTGCTAACTTGTCAGTATCCCATGCATAGATCTTCTTGACCCGTCCCTGGAACTTTGGAGCTTCTTGGAGTCTCTTGATCTAGTGAAAAAATTCTTCCGGGAATTTAACCTAGAAAATCTCGTACTGGCCGCTTGATCTTTCCGAGTAAAAGATTTCTTCCCTAGTAGTTCCCACTTATTTTCTTCTTAGTTTCGCTTCTTTCCATGTGAAGGCGTCACAGTTTCTTTCCCACCATTGATCGATACCAGATCTATGGATCGGCGGTAGCATTCTTCCTACAGGTTCCCTTTTTACACGGGTCCCAACAACGAAACCATTTTGTTGGTGCGAATTAGATCAGACCAGGGTTCTTCTCAGGTTACCAACAAAAGGTATCGTGTATTCTAGAGCGCTAGCATTTTCATCTCCTCCGAAGAGAAGAAGTCTCACCCAAAGCGCTGCTGAGACAAAAAGATAGGGAAATGTAGGGAAAATACCAAAGATTATCCATAGATAATCCAGAACTCATTCCCGTTCTTGCGCAAGAGCACCATCAGATCTAAAACATCTAACCACAATAATTGAACCTACTTACGTTATGAACAATGCTTTAAGCATAAAACCATTAAACATAACTCATAAACCATAAAGGAATAATGTAATGCACAATTAAACATACAAGACACATCCTATTTTGAAAATTTGGTTCTCCTTTATCATATTATCTCTGAGATCTTTCTTGCACTACAGACTCATAATTACATAGAGATATTCAGTACAAACTCTTGCTCTAGGCCTCAGCCACAAAGTTTTAATTCCCCAACTGATAGGTCTCATTTATTACAAACTCTCCTCTTCTTGACTTACAACAGGTAACAACAACTAATCCCAAAGCATTGGGTGGCTCTGATAGACATGACTCAACCCAACTCTAATCAACTCATGAATGAGTGAACCAATGAACTGAAGGATCAACAACAACATCAACCCAACCTAACCAACTCATGAATGAGTGAACCAACGAACTGAAGGATCAACAACAACATCAACCCAACCTAACCAACCCTTTTACAATTATATTCAGTCCTATATATAGCTGGGTTATGTTTTTCTGTTCGACTTGCTCGCCTTCTTGTTCTGTTGCAACTGTTTGTTTCTTAGGTGGTGTTGTGCTAGCATCCACAACTGCTTTATGTTATTCTTCCTTCCAGCCTCTAATGAAGTTTGTGTGACTCATGCTTATTCAAAACTTGCACAATTCTTTCTCAAAAACGAAGGGCCCAACAGTTCGTTAATATACTAAAATGCATAGGTACAATAATATAATAAAAAATGCCCCGAAATTGAATATAATAAAAACACAACTCATTGTGTTTATAACTAATGTGCACCAGTTCCCCCTTTTTGTCGTATTCAGAGCATCATTTCTCTTATAATTACTACAGACCGGGTCCGCGTGCTTCTCTTATGATGTACCTATGCGCTTTAGTATTTGTACACCCCAGTGTCATAAGGTTATAGATAGGACTGATGTGCTTTAGTATTAATGTGTTCTAGTGCCATTAAGTTATAGTTAGCCCCGGTGCGACAATGTTATTTCAAAACCCATTGCATTTAATATAGAATGTGCCCATTGCTTCTGTAATTAGTACATATTGATATGTCAGAAACATTATTTTTAGTATGCACTGATGCATATAATATAGTAAAGGCCATGGTGCATAAATAATAGTTAGATCTACGATATGAATAATAAATATAACGCACCGGTACAATGAAAATTTTAGCACCCTAGTTATTATTTCAAACATGAGCATCGTACAATTTTGAAACGATAAATATTATTGTACGGTATATCATTTATGGAATGGTGTGTTTTCCCAATAGTACATATCGATGCATTATTATGATTAATATGTACCCGTGTGTATGACTCTTCAAACGCACCGATATCTATATTATGGCTTTAATGAATTCAAAAGAATATAATGCACTAATATGTATACATTTTAATTCATTGTTTTTTACAAATTTTCAATTAATTATTTCAAAATAAAATATTTTTCTATAATAATATTGTTTTACATTTAGTCCCCGAGGTGTAGGACAGTCGGTGACAGAGTGTGTTGTTAAGTCACTCCGTGTTGAAAAGTCACTGGTTCGAAACCTGTGGGGACAAAAAAAATCCAACCATGTTAAGGGTTGGTGTGGCTCAGGCTGGGTGCGATCCCCGAGTGACTTTGACAGCTTAGATGCCCCTAAGTCGTGGTTTCTCAAGCCAAAGGTTAATCCCGCTGCCAATAAGGTCCGGACAAATTAACAAACAAAAAAAATATATTGTTTTACATTTATGTTATTGCATTAATGCATTATCCAACCAATTAAATCTATGTTATTTGTATCAATGTAAATCATGCGCATATTATTTATTTTGGAATACAACATTCGAAAATGCAATGAAATAAGAAACCCATTTTATTATATATGAATAAGAGATCCATTGTCAGACAAAAAGGACAACGTACTGGTGTAGTACAATAATCAAATTGCAACCAATTTGTAATTTTTACACTTATTGATAACATGTCCTCATGAAATTGGGACAATATGTCAAGTACATTAAACAAAATCCCTGATTTTTAGAGACAAATATTCCAAAACATACAACTTGCAATAACATTCAATTATATTGTTTGTCATTCATCAAATGAATTGTTGACATTGCTCGAGTTGTGTGCATGCCTAATTTCTTCATCATTTTTAGGTGATATTGTACTTTGGTTTTTTAACATAGTGTTTTCCTAATGACCGACTTGTTTTTTTATGTTCTACTCCATCTTCCATCTACAAACATAGAAATAAATTGTAATAAGTATATCTCCATTTATATATATAGTAGAATATACATGATTGCATAAATAAAAAATCATACCTTAGCAACAAGTCTTTCATAAACAATACACATTCTTTCGAAGCCACAATTCATGAATTCTCTCAAAATCTCCTCTGATGTATGCATTCCATACTTTGTTTCTTGCATGTTTAATACAACATGACAAAACATAGTCGATATAATCAATACAATTTTTTATTTTTTTTAATTAATTATAAAACAAGGAAAATTAAATAACATAGCTACTTATAAATTGTTCAATTAAACTTTCATTCTTCAACATATACTCACAACCCATATTTAACCCAATTTTTATCAATTCATGGGTTGACTCCTCTTTGTATGTTAACACCTAGTAGAAGGCATCCATGGACAAGTGTAAATTAATTATTTAAATATAAATATCACAACAAACATGAAATATTAAGAAAGGTCGAAAACTTAAATACTCACAAAGTTTGTGATCAACCAGTTTATTCCTCGTTGCCTGTCTTATGTGGTGAATGAATTCTATTTGTTTTTCTTATCTGCAACAAAACAATTGAAAATTAGTATTTTACGTGATACGTAAATTCAATGTACATAAAAGAATTAAAAATGATTACATACATCCGATGCACATTGTAGTTGGGATGGTTCCTCTTGCGAAAAAATTATGTTCATTTCTTTTAACATATTCTCCTCCACTTTTTTAAACATCCCTACTGACATGTCTTTGTTTCCCCCCTTGTTTGTTCCTTGGCATTTTCAAAATCTTCCTAGAAAAAAAAAATTATTTAAAAAAAAAAAAAGAACTCAGTGTGTGTATTAATATAATTCACACTGGGGTCTTAACAAAATATGTACCCATCGGAGCATCATACATACATAGACGTACCGATATAGTATAACAATGTTGTTGCAAAATTAAAACGTTTTACAATTTTTTATATTCAGTCAATGCTTTATGAATTAAGAAAAGCACGACTTCCTAAGTACTATTTATTACGCATCGTCGAGCACTGAAGAAATTTAACAAATAGCGATTTTCGTAAAAAACTGTGATTTTCCCACTTTAAGCTCAACAATGTGCTTTGTAATAAAGGTGACTCGGTGCATGTTTTGGTAAATTGTGCACTGCCGAAATTAAAATTTTTGAATTGAAATATAGTGGTGTTTTTTACAAACAAATACGTCCCGGTGTGTTTATTGTGTGAATAGCACAACACTCACCGTGGAGACGTTTTTTAAAACAAAAAAAATGACACCAACATGAGGGTTTTGTTGATGTTTGGACAACATCGGGAAGACATTCTCTTAGAATAATAATTAATAATATAATTATTAATTATTAAATATCATATATAATAAGTAAATTATAATAATAAATAGTTATTGATTATTCAAGGGATGTATCCTTTCATGGATGGTCACCATATGTTCCCTATATATGGAACACTCATCATTGTAATAATATATCGATTATATCTCATATGAAGAAAAACCAACATGGTATCAGAGCAGGACTGGGCCTTACTCCCTCACGGGAGGGCCTAGGAAAACAAAAGAGATAGAGTCATAGTGTCAGACATAAATTTTCTTTGAAGATTTTTGGGCATCTATTGGAAAGCATTGGGACAAAGTTTACGAGCAAAATAAAACAACATGGTATTATGGCTCCACTGGGATATCCCTTCCTTTAATTGGACTTTGGGACATGTTTCAAAAATTGTTTCTTCCCCGGATAGGTGGTCGGAAATTGTTTCTGAAATTGCTTCTTCCATGCATCATGGTTGCACGGAAATTGTTTCTTCAACTCAGGGGGTCTCAAAAATTGCTTCGGAGGTTGTTTCTTCCTCACATGGGATCTCATAATTTACTTCAGAATTTTTTTTCTTCCTTGCGTCATGGGTGCTCGAAAATTGGGTCTTACTCACACGGGTTCTCTAAAATTTCTTCTTCCTTGTGTTATGCATGCTCGAAAAGTAGTTTCTCCCATCGGTCGTGTCTGCATTCCCTTCCTTCGTGGATTCCAATGAATAATTTAAGATTTTTAGAACTAGTCAGTTGCGAGAGCCAATTGGAAACACTATGGAATAGTGATAGCCAGACACCTCTAGAGTTGAGGGAGTTGAATATTACTATGAACCTCTAACAGTTACCAAAGTCTATTGGGCAGTTGAAACACTTGGAAAATATTCAACTGACATACCCAATCAAATCATTGCCTGAAGAATTCTTTGATCTCCGCTCCTTGAAACATTTGAGAATGCACATAAGCATGAAGTTGTCACCAAATGATTTCGGGAATCTCACAAACCTCCAACATCTTAAATTGATTGGTTTCCATGATTTTTATATGCTGCCAGATTCTTTTGGGAATCTTAAAAACCTCCAATATCATCTTAACTTGTATGGGTGCTCTCATTTGGAAACGCTGCCATAGTCCTTTGGGAATTTAATCTGACTTAAACATCTTTGTTCGAAGAGTTGCTACCAGTTGACCCTATCGAGTGGAACTCTCAGAAATATTAGAATTCTCCAAAGCTTAGACTTGTTAGAGTGTCAGAAAATGGAAGTATTGCAGATTAATCAGTGGATTACTAGATGAAGGAACCATGACATTGGTTTCATGAGGAAACCTCGATATGCCTTGGGGGACATTGGTTCCATGAGGGAACCTTGATGTGTCCTATAGATGTTTGAGGCAGGGATCAAGGGGGAGTACATCATTCCTCACAATCCTCAATAGAATGGGGTTGCAGAGAGGAAGATCAGATCTATTGTTGAGACAGTCAAAGCGACGATTCATGATCAACATTTACCTATGTTTATGTGGGCAGAGGCATCCATAACTGTAGTGTATGTTCAGAACAAAAGTCCTTTAGGAACATGGCTCTTGAGGAGGCCTTCACCAGAGTGAAGCTTGAGGTTGGACACTTCAGGATATTTGGGTATTCAATATAAATTCATGTACCCAAGGATAAAAGGACCAAGTTAGACCCTTCAGGTAGAAAGGGTACACTTGTGGGGTATAGTGAGTATTCGAAGGAATATTGGATCTACATCCTTG
The DNA here is from genome assembly GCA_009831015.1 of Picea engelmannii. Lineage (NCBI taxonomy): Eukaryota > Viridiplantae > Streptophyta > Pinopsida > Pinales > Pinaceae > Picea > Picea engelmannii. The sequence goes on along the minus strand of ML788152.1, from coordinate 251,324 downwards.
GTCAGAGACATATTGAGTGCGAGACCGGAAGAGATGGTACCTTCCTAGATAGTAATATACCTTAGATATATTCATGTGATGCCACAACTATGAGCCACATCATTCATTTTGAGCCTTACTATTATGAGGAGGCAACTAGTCATCCAGTATGGAGAGATGTCATGATGGAGGAGTATCAATCCATCATGAAGAATGATGTGTGGGATATTGTTCTCAGACTTGAGGGTTAGTCTATAGTGAATTCAAAATGGATCTACAAGATAAAACACATAGTTGATGGGAGCATCGAGAGGCACAAAACAAGATTTGTTGCTAGAGGATTCTCTCAGGTGGAGGGAATAGATTATGAGGAGACATTTTCTACTATTTCTCGAAACACTTCTATCCAGATGATTATTTCCCCTACAACATCCATGAGTTAGAGAGTACATCAGATGAATGTAAAGAAAACCTTTCTCAATGGAGAGATTGAGGAAGAAGTATATATCGAGCAATCAAATTGTTTCATGATACATGAGAAGGAGTCTCATGTGTGCAGGTTGAAGATGGCCTTGTATGGAATCAAGAAACCACCTTGAGCTTGGTATGCAAGGATTGATGGACACCTGATGATTTTTGGGCTTCAACAAAAGTGTTTTCGATCTGAGCCTGTACTACAAGACTGTTAATGGTGAGTCCCTGATTTTGGTCCTCTACATCGATGATTTATTCCTCACTGATACAGAGAGCCTTATTGTTGAATGCAAGTATGCATTGGCCTCTAAGTTTGAGATGAAGGACCTTGGTATGATGCACTACTTCTCGGGACTAGAGGAGTGGTAGAGAACTGGTGAGATCTTCCCAAGTCAGGGGAAGTACACAATTAAGATATTGAAGAAGTTTGAGATACTGAACTTGAAGCCCGTGGCTACACCAATGATGATGAATCTGAAGAAAATAAGTGTGTCTTCTTCCGATTATGATGAAATTGATCTGACTATGTACAAACATCTGATTGGATAATTGATGTATCTGGTTAACACTAGACCAAATATTCATTATGCAGTGAGTGCAATTAGTCAGTTTATAAGTCAGCTGAGATAGACACACTAGATTGTTGCGAAGCATGTGTTGAGATACTTGCGAGGCACAATTGGACATGGTCTGAGATGTACTTCCAGTATTGATATGATATGGCAAGAATATATTGACTCTGATTGGGTAGGGAGTGCAGTGGATAGAAAGAGCACCTTTGGGTGTTGCTTCACTTTGGTATCTTCCATGGTTTCCTGGTGTAGCAGGAAACGAACTTATGTGGATTTGAGCACAATAGAAGCAGAGTACATTTCATTAAGTATGACAATCCGTGAAGTAGTGTGGCTTCGCAAGCTCGCAGATTTATCTGAACATGTGCTAGATTCCACCATTATTCAATATGGTAACCAAAGTTGTGTGAAGATCTCTGATAATCTAGTGTTCCATGACAAATCGAACCATATTGAGATCAAGTACCATTAAATCTGAGACATGGTGCAGAGGAAGGAAGTATTGGTGTAGTACCTTCCTACAGATGAGCAGGTTCCTAATGTTCTTACCAAACTAGGATGAAGTTCAAGTACTTCTGTGACAGACTTGGCATGGCAAAGAATGTCTCCCTCGCTGAGAGGGAGTGTTGATGTTTGCAGCTTCCTGAGACATTCTCCAGATCGTACTCCTATGTGACTGAGTTGAGTTGATCTGTGATGACACTTATCCGAGAAGGGATAAGTGTGTTTGGGATTATAGCCCAATGTCCCATGTGGAGAGAACATGAGGACATGTCAAGGTTGTTGACCCTTGACATCATACACTATGGGAGTTGACCCTAGTGTTTCTAGAGGGTGTAGCCTCTAGAAGTCCACATGGAGTGCCATGTGTGACAAACTTTCTCCAGATCGTACTCCTATATGAATTAAGTTGAGTTGATCTGTGAGGACACTTATTCGAGAAGGGATAAGTGCATTTGGGATTATATCCCATCGTCCCATGTGGAGAGAACATGAGGACATGTCAAGGGATTTGACCCTTGACATCTCACACTATGGAGAGTTGACCCTAAGTGTTCCTAGAGGGAGTAGCCTCTAGAAGTCCACATGGGAGTGCCATGTGTGACAAACCTTTTGCTACTATGGTGGTTGTGTACCATTGGTGAAGAATGCGTGTCTCTGGACAATATATGTGTACTACTATGGAAATATACCTCCCTAACTAAGAGGGAGTGTTGATGTTTCAACATCGGGTGAAACTTTTCCTAGATTCGACTGCAGACCAAGGGATATAGGATACATATATCATAAAGTTACACTTGTGGTAAATGGGCCCAGACGTGGTCCTTCCTTGATCATGACAAGGAATAATATGGACTCGAGTTGCTTGAAGTGCTTTCCACGTGTCAATTAGCATCAGGCCAACAATCACTCATAGGTGTGTACCTATGGTGAAATATCCTGGTGTGGCCTTTGTCCTAGTCATGGTGATTTGACAAGGAATGATAAAGACTCAAGATGCTATATGCTATTACATGTGGACCCAAAGTGA
>ML788152.1:172838-218834 GCA_009831015.1 Picea engelmannii | reverse complement strand
ATATTATATTAGTAATGTTATTTTATTTATGTCGGCTTTAGGCCATTAGTTGTAATTATACCTCCTAGTCTTTTATATATACCAAGGAGACATTTTCATTTTGAATCATCTGGTAATTGTACATTTATGTGGGCATAAGGAGGTTTCCCCCTTGAAGAGGCTTATTATCTGAATTTATCTCTTTTTCAAGGTGTTGAGTACTTATTCTGAGGTTTTTCTATGCTATATTGATATTTGGTTCTTAACAAATACTTACGTGATCCCAGTTGTTCCTTTGAATGACCTGCAATGTCTTTTATCCGCGTCGTTGCTCCTCTTCAGTTTAAATGAGTCACGTCAGTGTGCCAAAGCGTGGTTGTAATATCCCTAAGGCCGAACCCAATTGCAAATGTAAATATAAATGTACATAATCTAGTGAGCTGATTTGATATCATTTTGGTATGCACATTCCATGGTTTAGCGCGTGCAGGTACTGCATAGTAAAATGAGGAAGTGTGAACATTTTGGGATACCGCGTGCAACATCTTAAGTGTGCGCGATGTAGAGGCTAGGGAGCCTTGTGTATCTGATATGTTTTATATGTTGGTGAGCCAATATTATAAGCTAGGATGCTGATGTTTTGATTAGGCTGGAGAGCCTAGATGTTAAAGGCCATTACACCTATTTTTGTACATATCTCATATTTAATATAAAATACATCGCTGCGTGCAGACCGACCATGATAAAAGAGATGAAGGACTAAACTCCACTAGTTAGGGAAAGGGAAGGGGCTAAGTTAAGGAATATTATATTAATATTTCTTAAATCATAAAGTATGGATAATTATATTATCTTAAAGTTCTAAGTTGGGGCCAAGTGGGCCAAGTATCTTCCAACATGACAAGTATCAAGTTGGGAGAATGCATACATATTGTTGGACTTAGTTCATTTCCGGAGGGATCTATATCCTTCGGACCATCATCCTTTCCCTGAATCATCCATCACTGAGATCTACAATTAATCATCTAGGAGTATTGGAAGCTATGGAACGATCTATTGTATCTTCATGACTTTACTTGAACCCGTATCCAGAGCCTTTTGTTGGGTAACTGTTATCTTGGGAGCGGGATTGAAGAAGCGGGTTGTCAGGCCCGTGGGATATTGAAGAGGTGGGTTGTCAGGCTCGTGAGTAATTCTCTGGGTGAGAGAATTCCTAGGGATTGATTTCCTGAAGGTACTAAACTACAGCTGTAGGGCTTTGAGACTTCCTATCCGACCCGTTGCTAAAGCCATGGAAGGGAAGTGGGGCAGCCAAGGGACTATTGAGAAGAGAAGGGGCACACTTCCTTGGGTGGGACAGGCATGTGGGGAATGAGGGATTGTAGGTTGTTAGTTGAGTGAGCACCTGAGACAGATTCTTTCCTATTGTTCATGAGCCTTTAGCCTGGTTAGGAACCCCTTTACCCAGGTGGAGTTTAGTCCCAGCTTGGGGGTGACTCACTGTTGAGAGTGATGAACAGTGTGGTATAAGACTGGGAGGTTCGTGGAAGGTCTGCACGCAGTTGGTGATATTCTCACAAAGATAAATGTCAATTGTGTGATTAATTTACATGCTGCATTGTTATTCACATGTTATTTTTATGGGTTTATCCTATGAGTGATCATAACTGTCTGTATGCTTATGGGTATTGCAACTATATGCTGCATGTATATGTTTACGGCTATTTCAGTGTGAATCCATGCATTTACATAGCGTATTTGTCTATTCACGTTTTATATATTAAGCTTCTGCAAGAATTCTGTGTGTGCATATGTTTTAATTGCATGTGGTTAGAAAATTATATGAGACATAACTTAGTTAAGATGCTAAGTATGTTACAGTATGTTCCGCACAGAGAACAGATGTGTTTTCCAGTGTAGCGTGGCCCGACATGAATGGGCGGGGACGTTACAAATTGGTATCTGAGCATGAAAGAGTGTTCAGTAGTAGCATGGCTTGGCCTTTTGAAGGTTGGGAATGTTACAAAGACGATTTTCGAGATAAGTCAAGCGTCCGAGGAGTGGCTTGTCCCCGACCTATGTGAGGCTGAGGTGTGTTACAAATTGGTATCAAAGCTTCAGTTTTCAACACTGAGAAAGTTGAATTGAAGAAAAATGTCACAGAGGATTTACTTCGAAGTGGCCAAATTTCAGTTGTAGAGCATCCATGGCAAAAAAGTAACATCAACTGGACGGAAATGGGGAAAAGCCCCAATTTTTGTGGGTGAATTCACGAGAAAATGGAGAAATTCAACCAAGTGATGATATATTACTGATTTAATATATGTCCTAGCAAATTTGAACTTGTAATTGGCCAAATTTGAAGTTACAGTGAAGCCATGACTGATGGAGTGGAAAATGTTAGTGTGCAGGTGCGCATGGTAAATTGTGGCGCCGCGCGGAGGAAAATGGTGTGTGGGTGCATGCACTAAATTTGGCATTGTGCAGAGTGCACACACATAAGAAGGTGTGTGTGGTGTACACACAGACAATAAGGGTGTGCAGGGTGTATGCAGTATTGACAGAGCGCAGAGGAATTTGGTTGGCGCACGCGCAATATGGGTATATGTTGTCGCACGATAGTTTAGTATGGTGCGCGCAGAGTATTGATGCACGGTGGGAGCATATTGAACTTTGGAATGGTGCAATGCATAGAGATAAATGCTTGTGAAATATCAGTGCGCGATACAAAAATTGTGCGCGACGGGTAATAGTGCAAGAACCAAAACTGCGCGTGGTAGTTATTGGCGCGCGACACAAAAGTGCGTGCATGTTATGGGCGCGACAAAGAAGTGATACACTGTGGTTTTAAAGTGCATAGAGAACGATTTAACTGTGATGTTGCAACACATGGAAAATACAGGATCACATATTGAAACTTGTGCGCGCGAAGTTGTTTGAAGGGGAAAGAACAACATAAATAATGAAGGGTAAATTATAAGACCTCAAATAGCTCCATGAAGCCATAACTTTCTACTGAAGACTCGGAATCGAGCATGTGAGCAGGCGTTGGAAAGCTCTTGGACAGTGGAATATAATTAACTACCCACAAAATTTATTTGGGAATTAAATGTTTCAGGAAATCAGAAGAAAGGCTTCTGATAAATTATTGAACCAAAATGATTCATATTTTTCATAAAATTGTTGAAACAGTCAGTCTGACAAGTTTTGTTGGCTGCACATTTTGCAGAGTTAACAAAAAATAGATCAAATCAAGACCAGTGCAGAGTTCATAAAAATGGAAGAGGCACAGGGGAATTATAGTCAGCAAGATGAAGTCAGAGGGATGGATGTCCATTTGAGAATTGAAGAAACAAACTCCAATGGACATGGTGAAGAAAGGGATGAAAACATAAATATGGCAGAGACCATTAAAAATTTACAGAAGGATGTTCAAAGACATAAAGCTGATAATGAAAGGCTTATGAGAGCCAAGGAGCGACAGGATGACTTCAACATGAAGTTATTGGAGAGATTGAACATAATAGAAAATAAATTGGATAAGGAGAGTGGCTCGAGCAAATCAGTAAGTCACAAGTCTCATGATGGGAAAAGAAAAACAAGAAGTGTTAGCAGGCATCACCACCACTCCCCGAGGAATTCCAATAAGAGATCACACAACAACTCAAGTCCATCCCCTGTCAGAAAGTATGAGAGGTCTGGGGTGGATGAACTATGAGGAGAAATGAACAAAATCAAACCTCCTACATTTGATGATGAGGACAAGAAGGATGAAGATGCAAAGACATGGTTGTTGGGCATGATAAAGTATTTTCAATTGCATAATTATTCCTCTCATGCAGAGGGTAGAATTGTCATCTATAAACTCAAAGGAAAAGCATCCATGTGGTGGGATCAGTTTGTGAAGGTGCAACACATCAAAGAGAAAAGTGTTACTTGGAGAATATTCAAGAAGTATTTTGAGAAGAAATACTTGACTAAGAGATACTATGACAAGAAAATGAAAGAGTTCTTTGAACTCAAGCTTCGGAGTATGACAATTGAGGAATGTGAGAGAAGGTTTCTAGAACTATCGAAGTATGTCTCTTTCATCAAGGGTGAGACAGTCAAAATTCAAAGGTATTTGAGTGGATTGTCATCATTGATCAGTGACAAAATACAGTATGACGATCCCAAGACATTGGAGGAGACCATAAGGCGAGCTAAGTGCCTATATGATCAACAAAAATCAAGGCCAACATTCCAAAAATCTTGGGAAGACAAAAATAAATTCAAGATGGATCAAAGGAAGAAGGGGTCTAAGCCACCATTCTTCAGAAATAGTCCACAGGGACAACAAACTCCTAAGAAACCCAAAACGATGGACACAAGAATTCAAAGGCCAAGGAAACCACCTATTCAATGTTGGGGTTGTAAAGGGGATCACATGTTCAGATATTGTCCTCACAGAGGTGAAAAAGGGAGGACTATTTATAATGTACAACAAGCTGAAACAGTGGAGGACATGGGAAGAAAAATACCCAGGATCTATGCAGCCCTGGACAACAAGCAAGAAGAATATCAGTCACATATGATTGAAGTGGAAGGTATGATCAACAACCAAACCATTGCTATTTTAATTGATTTAGGAGCTAGTCATAGTTATATAGATCCTAAGGTGGTCGAAATTTTGCATTTGCCAAGAAGCAAGCATGGGAAATCTTGGTTGGTGTAGCTGGCTACAGGGGCCAAAAGAAAAGTTAATGAGATGGTTAAGTCATGTCTTGTTGACATGAATGCACTGAACACCCAGGTAGATTTGAACATCTTGCCTTTAGGTTCCTAAGACTGTCTAATTGGGATGGATTGGTTGGACCAACAACATGCCATCCTAGACTACCATAACAAATCATTTACTTTCTTGGATGAGGAAGGGAAAGTAAAGAAAGTGCAGGGAATTCCCAGGGCGGTAGCCATCAGAGATATTTCAGTATTGCAGCTGAAGAAATGTTACAGAAAAGGGTGTCAAATATTTGCAGCTCATTTGGTGGAGACACCTAGAGATAAGGTGCCAAATTTGGAAGATTATGCAGTCATGGAAGATTTTGAATATGTGTTCAAGGAGGTACCAGGACTACCCCCAAGGAGGGACATTGATTTCTCTATAAATCTAATGCCTGGAGCAGCTCCAGTGTCAAAAAATCCTTACAGAATGAGTACACCAAAGCTGAAGGAGTTGGAAATGTAACTTGAAGAGCTTCTGAAGAAGGGGTATATACGCCCAAGTGTGTCACCTTAGGGTGCCCCAGTATTTTTTGTGAAGAAGAAAGATGGAACATTAAGATTGTGCATTGATTTCAGACAGTTGAATAAAGTGACTGTTAAGAACAAGTATCCTCTGCCAAGGATTGATGATATTTTTGATCAATTGAAGGATGCAAAGATCTTTTCAAAGATAGATCTCAGGTCAAGATACCATCAGGTAAGGATCAAAGAGGAAGATATCAGCAAGACCACTTTCAAGGAAAGGTATGGTCATTATGAGTTCACAATGGTGCCATTTGGGTTGTCAAATGCACCAACTGTTTTCATGTGCTTAATGAATGGTGTTTTCCGAGAATATTTAGACAAGTTTGTCATTGTATTTTTGGATGACATTCTCATATGTTCCAACTCAGAAGAAGAGCATGAACATCATTTGAAGATGGTTTTTCAAGTATTAAGGGAGCATCAATTGTATGCCAAATTGAGCAAGTGGTCATTTTACCAGAAGTAAATTCACTATTTGGRGCACATCATTTCAAAGGATGGGATAKCAGTGGACCCTGAGAAGATAGAAGCCATTAGAGAATGGCCAGTGCCAAAGAATGTGACAGAAGTGAGATCATTCATGGGCCTTGCAGGATACTATAGGAGATTTATAGAAGGATTTTCAAAGATTGYACACCCAATCACTTCATTGCAAAGAAAGGGTGTGAAGTTTTAGTGGACATTGGATTGTGAAAAGAGTTTCCAACACTTGAAACAATTATTAACAAGTGCTCCAATATTAAGGATAACAGACCCAAATGAAGACTTCATGGTATGCACAGATGCATGTAAAGAGGAACTTGGTGGAGTCCTCAGTCAAAATGGGTTTTTTATATGTTATGAGTTCAGGAAGCTGAAGGAGCATGAAAGAAACTATGCCACTCATGATTTGGAGTTGGCAGCCATAGTACATGCCTTGAAGAAATGGAGACACTACCTCATGGGTAAAAGGTTTGAGATGAGGACATACCAAAATGGTCTGAAATATTTGTTTGATCAGCCAACTTTAAATGCTAGGCAAAGCAGATGGTTAGAATTTCTATGCGAATATGACTTTGATATAAAGCATATCAAGGGGAAAGAGAACAAAGTAGTTGATGCACTCAACAGAAGAGTGCATGAAATGCATGCTACAACCATTAGCATGTATCAATCAGATTTGAAACACAGAATTATAGAGATTTCCAAATCAAATTTACAATACAAGGAATTAGTGGCAAAATTACAGCAAGGTAATTTGCAGCAGAAAATTGAAGAATACAAGCTAGATGAGGATGAAATTCTCATATACAGGAGAAAAATTTATGTACCAAATTCTCAGAAATTGAAAAATCTGATATTGAGAGAAATGCATAATGTGCCTTATGCTGGGCACCCAGGATATCAGAAAACTATTGCAGCTGTCAAGAGCCAATATTATTGGCCATACATGAAGAAAGAGGTTGCTGATTTTATTGCCAGATGTTTGGAATGTCAAAAAGTAAAGGCTCAGAATAGATACCCAGCTGGTTTGCTACAACCATTACCCATTCCTGAGTGGAAATGGGAAGTTGTAACCATTGATTTCATTACCAAACTACCCAGAACAAACAAGCAACATGATTCTATCATGGTAGTGGTGGATAAGCTTACTAAAGCTGCCCATTTTATTCTGATTAAGCTCACTCACAAGGCATCAAACATTGCTGATGTTTATATGAGGGAAATTGCTAGGTTACATGGCATACCCAAGACAATTGTGTCTGACAGAGATCCAAAATTTACCTCTAAATTTTGGAAGGGATTATTTAATGGATTTGGAACAAATTTGAAATTTAGTATATCATATCATCCAGAAACAGATGGACAAACAGAGAGGGTGAATAAAGTGATTGAGGATATGTTGAGGATGTATGTGATGGATAAACCATAAAAATGGGAAGACTACCTACACTTGGTAGAGTTTGCTTATAACAATGGGTACCGAGCATCTCTAAATATGAGCCCATTTGAGGCACTTTATGGCAGAAAGTGCAACACACCAGTAAGCTGGGATAATCCAGTAGATAGAGCGGTGGTTAGGCCAGAATTTCTTAGGGAAATGGAAGAGAAAATGTTGAAAATAAAACAAAATTTAAAGGTTGCCCAAGACAGGCAGAAAAACTATGTTGATAAGGGCAGAACTCACAGGGAATTTAAAGTGGGTGACCATGTATTCTCGAAAGTGAAAGCCAACAGAAGTTCCCTAAAGTTGGGAAATTGTTCAAAGTTGGTAGCTTGCTATTGTGGGCCATTTGAAATCCTAGAGAGGATTGGTCCAGTAGCTTATATGATTGCATTTCCTGCATCTATGTCTGTTCATAATGTATTCCATGTATCCTTGCTAAAGAAATATATACATGATGCTAATTATGTTATTGATTTGAATGTGATTCAGGTGGAGCAAGAAGGTGCTTTTCAAGTGCCTCCGGTGTGCATTATGGACTGGAAAATCAAACAACTCCAGAATCAAGCCATAGGACTTGTAAAGGTCCAATGGACCTAATACGGTCATGAGGATGCTACTTGGGAGCATGAGGATGCAATGTGGGTAGAATACCGGTATCGTTTTGAGGATTTTGAAATTTAGTTGTACATGGGTACATGATGCACTCAGGACAGTGCATAAATAAGGGGAGGGGATTGTAATATCCTTAAGGCCGAACCCAATTGAAAATGTAAATATAAATGTACATAAGCTGGTGAGCTGATTTGATATCATTTTGGTATGCACATTCCATGGTGTAGCGCACACAGGTACTGTGCAGTAAAATGAGGAAGTGTGCACATTCTGGGATACTGCGCGCAACATCTTAAGTGCACGCGATGTAGAGGCCAGAGAGCCTTGTGTATCTGATATGTTTTATAGGCCGGTGAGCCAGTATTATAAGCTAGGATGCTTATGTTTTGATTAGGCCGGAGAGCCTAGATGTTAAAGGCCAGTGCACCTTTTTTTGTACATATCTCATATTTAATATAAAATACATCGTTGCGTGCAAACCGACCATGATAAAAGAGATGGGGGACTAAAATCCACTAGTTAGGGAAAGGGAAGGGGCTAAGTTAAGGAATATTATATTAATATTTATTAAATCATAAAGTATGGATAATTATGTTATCCTAAAGTTCCAAGTTGGGGCCAAGTGGGCCAAAGTAGCTTCCAACATGACAAGTGTCAAGTTGGGAACATGCATACATATTATTGGACTTAGTTCATTTTCGGGGGGATCTCTATCATTCAGACCATCATCTTTTCCCTCAATCATCCATCACTAAGATATACAATCAATCATCCAGGAGTATTGGTAGCCATGGAACGATCTATTGTATCTTCATGACTTTACCTAAACCCGTATCCAGAGCCTTATGTTGGGTAACTGTTATCTTGGGAGTGGGATTGAAGAAGCGGGTTGTCAGACCCATGGGATATTGAAGAGGCGGGTTGTCAGGCCCATGGGATATTGAAGAGGTGGGTTGTCAGGCCCATGAGCAATTCTCTGGGTGAGAGAATTGTCGGGGATTGATTTCCTGAAGGTGCTGAACTACAATTGCAGGGCTCTGAGACTTCCTATCCGTCCCGTTGCTTAAGCCCTGGAAGGGAAGTGGGGCAGTCGAGGGACTGTTGAGCAAAGAAGGGGTACACTTCCTTGGGTGGGACAGGCATGTGGGGAATGAGGGACTGTAGGCTGTTAGTTGAGTGAGCACCTGAGACAGAGTCTTTCCTATTGTTCATGATCCTTTAGCCTGGTTAGGAACCCCTTTACTTGGGTGGAGTTTAGTCCCATATCGGGGGTGAATCACTGTTGAGAGTGATGAACAGTGTGGTATAAGGCTAGGAGGTTCGTGGAAGGTTTGCACGCAGTTGGTGACATTCTCACAAAGATAAGTGTCAATTGTGTGATTAATTTACATGTTGCATTGTTATTCACGTGTTATTTTTATGGGTTTATCCTATGCGTGATCATAGTTGTCTGTATGCTTATGGGTATTGCAATTATATGCTGCATGTATATGTTCACGGCTATTTCAGTGTGAATCCATGCATTTACATAGCGTATTTGTCTGTTCACGTTTTATATATTAAGCTTTCGCAAGAATTCTGTGTGTGCATATGTTTTAATTGCATGCAATTAGAAAATTATATGAGACATAACTTAGTTAGGATGCTAAGTATGTTACAATATGTTTCGCACAAAGAACGGATGTGTTCTCCGGTGTAGCGTGTCCCAACATGAATGGTCGGGGAAATTACAAATTGGTATCTGAGCATGAAAGAGTGTTCAGTAGTAGCATGGCCTGGCCTGTTGAAGGTTGGGAATGTTACAAAGACGGTTTTAGAGCTAAGTAAAGCGTCTGAGGAGTGGATTTTCCCCAACTTGTGTGAGGTCGGGGTGTGTTACAGTGGTAAATCGAGTACGACAGATGCAAGCATTGGAACCGTTATAGTAGTTTCTCGACCTTTGGGACTGGGAAAAGACGCTAGGGTTGAGCGTGCACGTGTATGCTCCCAGAAGGTCAGATACCATAGTAAGGAAGTCGTTAAATGCCTAATCCCTATTACCAAGTGTGTCAACTATCATTCGTCAATAATGGAAGCTGGGGAGTTTAAAGAGATTGGAATGATCGTACTACACATTCTTTGCAACTCCTATCAACGACGCTTTAAGCATTATGGATTACATCCGACAAGCAACTGTGACGCGTTAAGTCTTCAAGGCATCTTTTCATGAAGCATGAGTGTTCTTTTCTGCACGCTTGGGTTTGCTGCTTTGTTTGGCTATAAATTCTAGGAATTTTGTGGGGAATTCCACGCATAAGTCGAGTTTATGCCTCTGTGACGCTAATCTTGTGCATTTATTCAGGTGAAACCTGGTGTAGTGGTCCTTTATTACCTGTAGGCGTCCAATACACCACGTTGTTACATTATGGGATCCCCTCCTAACAAGGGACGGGGTTTGCGAGGTAGCCGGAGTGCCACATTCGAGCCCCAATGTGCCTGGGATTCATTCTTATTGGCTTCCAGTGTCCTCGAGGCTTTGACAGGAGGTACAAGCTTTCGTTCGGATAGCGGTCAATGCCTCTAGCGAAAGTTGGGGTGGAGAGAAGTACGCCTGAAGGAGGTATGCTGGAGACTGTGCCCCCATAGGAGTGGACGCCATGGAGAAGAGGGAGGCCTAGGAAAGACACAGGAAAAAGGGAGGAAGACCGCCTCCAAGATGAGATGAGTATACATCCCGTCACTGAGGGGTCTACGACACTTACTTACCGGTCGAGGCTTGTGGGGACTGCTAGTAAAGGAAGCGGGGAATGAAAGGGGAGGGAAAAAGAACTGGGTTCTCCCACTAAAAGTTCCATCCAGCAGTTAGAGAAGGATCAACTTGCTATAGCTGAACTCTACCAAGAAAATAGAGAGTTGCGGAGCCAATTGGCGGCGAAGAACCAGGAGGTATCGGCGTCAAAGTGTCACAGAGGAAACACAGTTTGCCTCCAGAGAAAGCTTCGAGAAGCTCAAGACACAATTGTGCAGTTGCGTGAGGCACAGAGGATGGAAGCGAAAGAGGGAAAGGAAACGTTACAGGGTGCGAGAAGTAGTTCGGGAGAGGGTGCGCACATAGGAGATGCATAATGGGCGAGCCTTTGCTTTGCGTTCTCTGAAGTGACGCTTAATATTTCTTCTCTTTTGTAGTAAGGTTTTTGTATTCTCATTGTGACTGGGTTGGTCAGTAAAGATGTCGACGATATCTATTTGTATGTAGCCCAAGTTTGAAGGGAAGTTTTTCTAATTATATGAAAACTCGAAGCTTCTTGAATGTATCCTGTTCCCTTTTGAATGCAAATTAACTACATTATTTTATCTAAGTTTTTTGTGCAAATTATATGATTTTATAATTGTTATTTTTGCAATGTTAATTTGTTGATATGTTCCCTCTAAAACTTCCGATATTGATTGACGTTGACGTGGCTTATCAACCCGGGGTTACTTAAAATATTTGAACATTCAATTTAGCATTCAAATGGTGGGTAAGGATTGCACTTAGGGGATATACATACGTCGAAAGAACTAAAAATATATTGCGACTACCTATACTTGGGTGGCGTCGGGGGTTGACAAATCCAAAATGTAAAATTTAATGTGTATTGTATTTTGTAACTCCCCGACACCGAAATCGTGTCGGGTGTCGGCAATTGGTGATACCGCTCTTCTCTTTGCGCGACGCTTACCTTTTCGTTTTCCTACCGAAGACGAACAGGGCGGTCTTCGGAGATACCTTTTCCAAAGTTCAGTCGTAAAAAGAAAGACTTTCAACTACTGACGCCGATGAAGATCAGTGTTCGACTATTTTAAACTTCTCAAATGATTTTCATCACCTTTAACATTTACCGATGCTAAACTCCTAAGCATGTTGGGGAAATCTTTAGTGTGCCGATTCCTTAAGTATCTTGTTAAAGACCCTTTAACGATTAAGATGATTCTTTGTTGTATGTTCTGGCAGGATTTAGAAAATTCAAACATGAACATAAAATAAGTGCAAGTATCAGTTTCATACTGAAGGCAAAACAGATAGTGTAAAGGATCAAGTGGTACCCAAAAGTAAAAAATGAACATAGAATTTTAGGGTGTGTTGAGTGCTCAACAAATGGTGATTCACTGGGCGAAAGCATAATATTTGTTCCTCCTTCGTTTCCTTTGACCCCGAATCATGACCCGATTTTATTTTATTTTTTATAATTTTTTATAGGAAGTATTTTTTTAGGGCTTGGCCATTTACTAGGAGGGTATCGGGTTCTCCCCTCAGACTGTGCAATTGATAAGTGCCTGCCCTGATTTTATCAACTACTTGGAAAGGTCCAAGCCATAGACTCTGAAACTTATAATGTTTCCCTTTAGGTTCATTTTCTTTGTCCCACTTCAAGACTAAGTCTCCTACTTCAAAATTCTTTTCTTTAGACTTATGCTTACCGAACCATCTTTTGAGTATCTATTGGTGAGCTAGGAATTTCAACTTATCCTTTTCTCTCTCTTCTTCCAGCATGAGCAGAGTGTTAATCCTTTGTATTATGGCCGATGAGGGTTCTTCATTGGAATCTTGGGCCAGATGAAGAGACATGAGGTAAAGTCCATTTGGGAGGATGGATTCTTTCCCATAGACCAAAAAGTATGGGGAATTTCCTATGGCTTCCTTAGGTGTGATCCTATCGGCCCATAGAGCATTATAGAGTAGATTATGCTAATTTATTTGGTTATCCATCACCGTGTTCTTTAATATCCTTACTAGGTTTTTATTAGTCGATTCAATCACACCATTTCCTTGGGGATAGTAATTTGCAGAGTACTTGATTATGATTCCTTTTTCCAGATCAAACTCTGCCAATAGGGTTGAAGAAAAGTAAGTTGTGTTATCGAAGACCAAAACAGAAGGGACACCAAACCTCATGATCATCTTTTTTTCGATGAATTGGATAACCACCTTCTCATTCACATGAGTCAGAGGAATGGCCTATGTCCATCTCGTGAAATAGTCGGTGGCAATAAGAATGTACTTGTGCAAATTCGAGGAGCTAGGTGTGATTTCTCCTATGATATCCAACCCCCACTTCTCTAAAGGCCGAGAGACAATAACAGGTTGGAGTGGGACCACAGCTCTTTTCTCCTTTCTAGCGCTTATTTGACAAGTCTTGCAGTTTCTAGCGTAATTATGAGTGGCTTTGAACAAGGTGGTCCAATAATAGCCGGCTCTCAGAATCTTATGAGCGGTAGTGTTTCCTGCAAAATGTCCCCTGGTAGGGCCATCATGGAGTTCATTCAGGACTTTGTTTGCGTCCCTTCGTTCGAGACATCTTAATATTACCCCATCGTAATTGATCTGGACGAGCACCAAATTTAAAGACGATATTGTGAAGATTTTAATCTCAGGGCTCTCCTTTCTCTAGGACTGAGGTTTTTGGGGAAAGTCCCGTGATGTAGAAGATAAGTTAAATCTGTGTACCAAGAGTCTTGTCCTGGGAAGATGTATTCTACTTCACCACACCATAGTGCCATCTCATTCTCCCATCCGATATCTCCATTCACTTGATGTTGGGCT
Organism: Picea engelmannii; assembly: GCA_009831015.1. Taxonomy (NCBI): domain Eukaryota; kingdom Viridiplantae; phylum Streptophyta; class Pinopsida; order Pinales; family Pinaceae; genus Picea; species Picea engelmannii. The sequence goes on along the minus strand of ML788152.1, from coordinate 205,464 downwards.
TCGACTGCAATCTTGCACAAACCTTGTCCTTTTACTGGTTTTGCAGGTTTTATGTCTAGATCAAATTTCTGGACTACCACCATCCAGTTGCCCCTTCTTTCCCCCATTTCCTGTTGGGTGAACAAGGATTAGACTACGGGGTGCGACACAATTACTTTGTTGTGATTCTTGAGGATGTAATACCTGAAATGTTTTACTGCCTTATAAACCACGTAGGCCTGTTTGTCTATAGAAGGATAATTGAGCTTAGCTCCTTGAAGATTAGTACTCATAAATGACACCAGGGCTTTGTTGTTTCCATCATCCTTTTGAGCCAATACTGCAACTAGCGATTGATCAGAGGCAAAATTATAAAGGAAAAAGTCTCTATTGAAATCGGGACTTCGCAACACTGAGGCCCGAGAAATGGAAACTTTGATATTGTTGAAGGCATCTTTTCGCTCATCATCCCACTTAAATTATACATCTTTGCGAATAATCATTTGTAAGGGTTTGATTATTTCCGCAAAGTCGGGAGTGAACTTCCTCACAAAATTGATTTTCCCAAAAAAGGACTGCATAGCTTTTTTGTTATGGGGTAAGGGAAGTTGAGCTATGACTTTAATCCTTTCCAAGTCTATGTGAATCCATGCTTGAGATATAATGTGACCTAACAACTTACCTTCCTCGACACCGAAGATAGTTTTCTTAGGGTTTAAGGATATACCATATTTCCTACACCTCTTGAAAATCTGAGTTAAGTGTTGGATGTGCTCTTCTCTATTTTTTGAATACATTGTTACGTCATATAGATACACTACCATGCATCTATTAATTAGTACCCGGAAAGCTACGTCCATGGCTCTTTGGAAGGTTTCTTCCACGTTAATTGACCCGAAAGGCATGCGCTTATAAGCGAAGGTTCCCCATTTGGTTCGGAAAGTGGTTTTTAAACGATCTTCCTCTGAAACAAGGACTTGGTTATAACTTGAAAAACTGTCTAGTAGAGAGAATATCTTCGAGCCAGACATGGTTTCTGGGACTTGTTCCATCGACAGGACTGGGTAATTTTCCTTTTTTGAAGCCATGTTGAGGTTCCTAAAATCTACGCATAGGCGGATCTCCCCTGACTTTTTCCTCACTCGAACAAAGTTCGCTACCCAAGAAGAATGCCTAACCTGAAAAATGATCTTGGAATCTAAAAGATTCTTTAATTCCTGATACATAAGAGGCTCCAGAGATGGGTGATACTTTCGGAGCTTCTGTTGGAAAGGTTTTACTTTGGGTTTTAAAGGGATGGTGTGTTGAATGATGCGGGTGTCATACGTTTTCAAATCCCTATAGGACCATGTGAAGAAATCTCGATATTGTCTGAATAATTTGAGGTAATTTTTCCTCTCTTATTTAGATATAGTCTTGCCCAGATTCACATTCTTTGGACTCTCTGGGGTCCCAAGATTTATAGTTTCATGCAGGGGACAAAAGCTACCAGTCTTTGCATTTTTGGGTCCCTTAAATCGCTCCTTGAGATCAAAAAGATTTTATAGATTTGCTATCCCTTTCGGTATCGTGTGACCCTTTGATTTACCCGTGGGTTGCCCCATCTGAGGATAAGTTTCTATGGACAGCTCTTGGAATTCTTCATCATCATTAGCGAGGTCTTTGAAATTGTCTTGGTTAGTCAAGAAGTTTATGATTTGTTCATCTCCTTCGAATACTTTCCAATTGGAAATGTTATTAGGTACCGATGGTTTGTAGATAAGTTCCACAATGAATCAAGAGGCTTCATAATATTCTAAAGGCAACAGCTTGGAAGCAGCTGTGGCCAAGGAGTCAGGAAGAATATTCTTTGTTCTGGGGATCGCAGTGATGTTAAAAGCCTCAAAGTGTTCTATTAACCTATGCACCTCCTGCTGATAGTTCTTCAGATGAGGAGAATTGCAATGTATAGTATTTCTTACTTGTCTAACAATAATTTCAGAGTCCTCAAAAACTTTCAATCCTTTGATATCCAAATATATGGATTTCCTTAATCCTTGTACTAGAGCTTCATATTCGACAGTTTTGTTGGTACATTCGAATTCTATCCTACAGGACAAGAAATGGCATTTACCAATAGGATTGATGCGGATGCATCCAGCTCCAGATCCTTATTGAGATTTAGATCCATCAAAATAGAGGGTCCAAATTTGTGAACAAGAATCACTATTTTCGTTTCCCTTATTAGTTTCTTGCTCCCTGACCTCTTGTTTCGCCAACTCTAGCACTGATTTTTGGTAGAAAAGGATGTCTCCTATCGGTATCGACGTTTTCTCTTGGAAAATCAATTCGAAGTTTTGGGTAAGAGGAACATCGGATAAGAGGGGGGCGAAATTTCCGAAGTAGGATTCGCAATAATAATTGCCTAGTATGGGGAAATCTGTGGACGAGGGCTCGTTAGGGGTTTCTAAGTCAGTGACCATATGTTTTAGATATCTCTCCCTGTCGATTCTGATCATGTTCTTGTATCCCTTCAGTGGTAGCCAGAGGTGTGCCTAGTCTGTATTGAAGTATCGATTTAGCTTTTCAGACCAATCTCGACTCAGTAATAGCCCATATGCCTCTGGGATATCCACTATCGATATTCTGATCATCATGTCTTTGAGTTCTCCTATGACCTTGACCTGGGTCCTGTCCAGTTGTATGACATGTTTATCACTCTTGAGAGGAACGACATTCAATTTCTTGCAAACAGACAAGGGCATGACTTTGGAGGATGCTCCAGAATCTACCAGATAGTTGTGAAGGTTCCTTTTGAAGATTTCAAATGTTAGGAGGAACGGGGGAACAAAAGGTTTTTCCTTTCTATCTCCCAAACAAGTATTCACAGTTGGTTTTCCCACCATATCTATGTGAGTCAAACTCCTTTTTGGGCAATTTCCCATCGTTCGATTTTCTACAGAGCTCAAGACCTGTAACATAAAGTATTTCTACTGAGGGATCCTGTATAGTTCCATAACTGAAATATTGGCCTTTAGCTTCTTCAAATATTCGACCACGTTGTAATCTAGTTTGGGCGACTCTTGGGTATGAATTCTTATAGGTTTTTTACCAAGAGCGAAATATGTTTTTGGGTGGTCGGGATTTAACTTACTTTGCGAAGTTTGCATGGCATTGGTATCTTTCGAGCCGGGAGGACCCTTACTGCGCGTCTGTATCACCAAAAATTCCATGAGTTGTTCCCGAGACTCAAAAAGATCGCTGGAAGGCATGATCAGGTCGGGATCCCATATCAGCATGGCTGTGTCTCATGGTGGGTCAACTTCTTCCTGGTCCACCATATTCATAACAAAATTGCTTGGTTGTTCGGCCAGGGAGACTTCGTCTAGAAACCGATTTTCCATCAAATTAATGGCATGTACCCATTAAGGGCAGTCTCTTTTGGAGTGGTTTTCCTGATGATAAATACAAAAAGAATTAGACACGACATTCCCTAGATTGATATTTAAGTTAGCGGGGGGAGGTTCAATTGCTTTGAAAGGCGGGTTTCTTTTAAAGAAAGGCTTATAGGGCCTTTGGCCTTGGTTTCCCTCCCCTGCATTTCTCTTCATGTCTATGAATTCGTTTGATAATTTCTTAACCATGCATTGTAGATCTTCTATATCACCATTACCTTTGTTGGGAGTATGTTCAACCGGTTTTCCCGGAACTCTAGTCAGAAGGAGTCCTCTCCTAGGAGTGGGATGGCTTTATTTTTTCACTAAGGAGACCTGGCCCTCTTTACATTCTTTCATCTGGAATTCTATTGTCTTGGCCTCCTCAAAATTTTCCGCCAGGGTTTGCTTAGCGGATCTTTTTACAAACATAGAAATAGAAGCTGGGAGCACATTGGCATAAACCTCGATTTTCAGCTCTTGAGTTGGTTTTGTCGCAGACTAGAATTTTTTTAAGATGGTCATGAATCTCTGATTGAAATCTTTGACCCTCTCCTTCGGACTCATGGTGGCTGCGAACAACTCAACCATCAGGGATCCCATAGTAGTTTCCTCTGCAAATTTATCTAAAAAATCTCTCTGGAACTTAGTCCAGTTGGTTATCGATCCTATTGTCAAGTTGAAATACCACGTGGAAGCTGAATTTTCAAACGTGTAGGGGAAGAGTTTGCAGAATACATCTTCATGTTGAATGCTCATAAGTATGATCGTGAGTATGAACTTCTTGATATGATCTTCAGGTAATCCCGAAGTTTCAGGGTCGTACTTAGGAAGCAGTTTCTCGAGATGTTGGGGAAGATTATGTACTCATCCAGGGATGGCAACGACGTCTCCAGCCAACCAGGGATGATTGTTCTGAAGTGAGATTTCCCTTTATTCCTCATGGTTATTATTATCCTCCATATCTTTGGAATCTGAGTCGAAATCTTCTTCTTCCGAAAGTCATTTGGCTTGGAGACGTTGACGACTGGTGTTTCAGGTATCAGATCGAGAGGTTCTTGGATTTCGGTAATTGTGAAATCTATTAATTATTCCACGAAGTGTACGAAAACTTTGTCGGGAGTGCTAACCACTGGCCTACTTTGTTGTTTTCTTTGAGGGAGGATGGGAGATAAGGAAAACACACCGATCTATTGAGCGTAGGCTCTAGTGATTCTCCTGAATTGATTCACTTCCTCGTGAGGAAGGGCGTAATGTATTTCAAGGTGAAAAGGTTCTTCCTCAGGCTAGGGTGAGTTATCCGTTTCATAAATACTCGAAGTGTGTGGGCTGTCTTGTGATGGAATAGCCATGAATGTGGACTGTCAAGAATCTGTAGGCTGTTTGAAATGATAGATAAAATATATATTCAACCATTCATTCTAAGGCCCTTCTTATAGTACCAATTCTGTTGATGGGTCCTAAATCCCTTGACTCAACAATAGGAACTAAACCCGCCATCGAGGCCCAATGAGACTCTACAACATTTAAAATGGAATGGTTCTCCATATCTTGCGATTTAGCCAATTTATCGATGGGCTTTGTGTTTCTTTGTGAAGGCTCTTCCTTTAGTTAAGACTATTTTATTCTGTATTTTCTCTTGAGTGGGGCTGATATGAGAGATGCAAGACAGTATAAACCAACTTGACAAACAACAGGATTAAGTTTTAACTACTGGGGAAGAGGTTAAGCTTGGGATAACCCACTGCTCAACATGCATACAATTACTCTATACAACAGGCCTAGTACTAATACATTAACCATGTGAGCATCCAATTACTGTCAGAGAAACTAACTATCAGAAAGAAAACACATATGCAACAAGATGATGGCAAGCAAAATAATTCATCTACCATAACCATTCATTACATAATAACACAACGATTTATCTTCATCATTAAATCAAAGAACATCAAGACATTGCACCGGATAACTTGACAACAGAATTAATTGATCTTACTCATTACTGCATCATTCATGAAACAGGATAGGAAGTAGTTCTTCTCCAAGTCCAATGACATCCATCTGATGAAAATAGTTTTTTATCTTTGGTCCAGAAGGACTTCTCAATTCATAACAGTCTCAAAATAAGTCTTAACAACCAAAAGAAAGAGTTCTTACAACATCCATCGACCCTTTACTCATTGGCCGGTGTATTTATTTATAATATAAAGTTCTAATCAAAACTAACGGCTAATTGCAGTTTAAACAAAACAAAAATCGCCACATGGCTTTATCTTCTAACCGCTTCTTTAACAATCGTCCTGAGATACTTCTTGAAAAGGATGACTGCTCTTGTATTCAGTCCAACTGACAAACAATTTTTCACAAGATTGAGCCCATGGAAATCTGTGTTGTTCCATCAGGGCCGCAAATATTCCCCTGATGTCTACTGCATCCGCATGGTACTTTACTCAACTGAATTTCAGTTGTTGTAGCATGGTTCGAGCCCTGATTGGATGTTCTGCGAATTGTCGCACTTTCCCTGGCCTTGCATCAGCTATTTTTAAGAACTCTTTGGTCCACATCACATCTTGTTCGACATGCATCTTGACCACATCGCTCAGGTCAATGAAATTATCGGGGGTGCCGAACTCGGGGAACTTGGCATCCTTCATCGCTCTGTCCATCCTGCTTTGGTGTTTCTTTCAGGTTCATCGGTGAGATCGCGGGGCAAGATTTGTTCAGTGACTGGGGAATCTTTCCTACAAGCGAGGTTGATATCGTTTAGCGATTGAGAAATATGACATAAGATACCAACAAACATAATTGACCAGTGCGTACCTGTGGAGCTCGTTAGTGTCGATTGTTTAATACTTACATGATCCCAGTTGTTCCTTTGAATGACCTGCGATGTCTTTTATTCATTTTGTTTCTCCTCTTTAGTTTAAACGAGTCACGTGAGCATGCCAAAGCATGGTAAATCGAGTACGACGGATACAAGCGTTGGAACTGTCATAGTAGCTGCTCGACCTTTGGGACTGGGAAAAGACACTAGGGTTGAGCATGCACCTGTATGCTCCCAGAAGGTTAGATACTGTAGTAAGGAAGTCGTTAAATGCCTTTAGAATCCGTATCACCAAGTGTGTCAACTATCATTCGTCAACAATGGAAGCTGGGGAGTTTAAAGAGATTGGAATGATCGTACTTCACATTCTCTGCAACTCCGATCAGTGGCGCTTTAAGCGTTCTGGATTACATCCGATGAGAAAATGTGACGCGTTAAGTCTTCAAGGCATCTTGTCATGAAGTGTAAGTGTTATTTTGGCATGCTCTGGTTTGCTGCTTTGTTTGGCTATAAATTCTAGGAATTCTGTGGGGAATTCCATGCATAAGTCGAGTTTATGCCTCTGTGACGCTAATCTTGTGCGTTTATTTAGGCGAAACTCGGTGTAGTGGTCCTTTATTACCTGTAGGCATCCAAGCCACCATGTTGTTGCATTATTGGATCCCCTCCTAACAAGGGATGAGGTTTGCGAGGTAGCCGAAGTTCCAGGTCCGAGCCCCAACGCGCCTGGGATTCATTCTTATTGGCTTCCAATGTCCTCAAAGCTTCGACATGAGGTACATTCTTTCATTTGGATAGGGTGTCGACGCCTCTAGTGTAAGTTGGGGTGGAGAGAAGTACGCTTGAAGGAGGTATGTTGGAGAACGCACCCCCACAGGAGCAGACACCACGGAGAAGAGGGAGGCCTAGGAAAGACACGGGAAAAAGGGAGGAAGACCACCCCCAAGCTGAGCTGAGTATACATCCCTTCGATGAGGGGTATATGAAACTTACTTACTGATCGGGGCTTGTGGGGACGGTATTAAAGGAAGAGAGGAATGAAAGGGGAGGGCAAAAGAACTAGGTTCTCCCGCTAAGAGTTCCATCCAGCAGTTAGAACAAGCCCAACTCGTTATAGCTGAACTCTACCAAGAAAATAGAGAGTTGCGGAGCGAGTTGGCGGCGAAGAACCAAGAGGTATCAACATTAAAGGGTCACGTAGGAAGCATAGTTTGGCTCCAGAGATAGCTTCGAGAAGCTCAAGAAATAATTGTGCAGTTGCGTGATGCACAGAGGATGGCAGCGAAAGAGGGAAACGAAACGTTACAGGGTGCGAGAAGTAGTCTGGGAGAGGGTACGCGCGTAGGAGATTCATAATGGGTGAGCCTTTGCTTTGTGTTCCCCGAAGTGACACTTAATATTTCTTCTCTTTTGTAGTAAGGGTTTTGTATTCTCATTGTGACTGGGCCGGTCAATAAAGATGTCGATGATATCTATTTGTATGTAGCCCAATTTTGGCGGTAATTTTTTCTAATTATATGAAAACTCGAAGCTTCTTGAATGTATCCCGTTCCCTTTTGAATGTAAATTAACTACGTTCTTTTATCTGAGTTTTTTGTGAAAATTATATGATTTTATAATTGTTATTTTTGCAATGTGAATTTGTTGATATGTTCCCTCTAAAACTTCCGATATTGATTGACGTTGACATGGCTTATCAACTCGGGGTTACTTAAAATATTTGAACATACAATTTAGAATTCAGATGGTGGGTAAGGATTGCACTTAGGGGATCTACTTACGTCGAAAGCACTAAAACGATATTGCGACTACCTATACTTGGGTGGCGTCGGGGGTTTGAAAATTCAAAATGTAAAATTTAATGTGTATTGTATTTTGTAACTCCCTGACGCCGAAATCATGTCGGGTGTCGAAAATTAGTGATACCACTCTTCTCTTTGCTCAACACTTACCTTTTCATTTTCCTGCCGAAGCCGAATGGGTCAGTCTTTGACGATACCTCTGCCAAAGTTCAGTCGTAAAAAGAAAGACTTTCAACTGTCGATGCAGATGAATATCGATGTTCGGATATTTTAATCTTCTCAAACTATTTTCATCACCTTTAAAGTTTACCGATGCCGAACTCCTAACCGCGTCGGGGAAATCTTTAGTGTGTCGATTCCTTAAGTAGCTTTTTAAGGACCCTTCAACGATTAAGATGATTCTTTGTTGTATGTTTAGGCAGGCTTTAGAAAATTTAAACATGAACATAAAATAAGTGCAAGTATCAGTTTCATACTGAAGGAAAAACAGACAGTGTAAAGGATCAAGTGGTACCCAAAAGTAAAAAATGAACATAGACTTTTAGGGTGTGTTGAGTGCTCAACAGGAACTTCCCACGAGCTTTATGGACTTGAAAGTCCATATTCTAATTCACCTACCTGATGAGGTTGAATTAGATGGGGTGATCTCATGTCGTTGGATGTTCTTCTTAGAGAGGTACATGAAAAAATTGAAGGGGTTTGTTCGACAAAGGGAAAACCAGAGGGCTCTATGACAGAGGGATACATAGTATACAAGTCGTTCTATTATGTGAATGAGTACATCAAGCAAATTTCCAACACAGAAGGGGCATTTGTTGGGGATGACCATCAAGATGAGGACAAAAGGGAAGGGGAGCTACTCCAAACGAACGAAAAAAGGCGCGTGATAAAGAGTAAGTCAATTATATTTTTTCAATCTAGTATAAAGAAATTGTTTACATTGAAGCTGATAATATATTTTTCATCCTATGCTATTTGTTTTGAATTCTTTTCTACATGAGAAAATTTATAAATTGTGATGCCATCAATAAATTCATTCTTTGAGTTCATAATATATATTTGATCTCATGCTATTCGTTTTGAATTTTTGTATACATCAACGAATTTTGAAATGGATGTCATCAATAAATTCATTCTTTACAATGCAGAGGCAAAATGACAATGGGTCGCGTTGTATGAATAGAAACGAAGGAAATGGGATAGTGACAGGAAATCATTTAGATAGTTGAATGGTAGAAGCATGCCTTATTGTAACACCTTGTTTCCCCCAATTTGTAAATATAACTATATGGGCCAAAGAGCTATGGCAAACTTAAAAGTGTGAATATTTGATTTGATGGAACTTGTGTAGAAGGTCGATGAATGTAAATTCTGTTATTTAAATAGGAAATGGCTACATGTTGCATGACTGCTGAAAGAGGGGATGTGCTAAGAAAGACCACAAAATGTTGTGAAAGGTGGTGGAGGGTACTAGGAATGGTTGCGTTAACCTCCACTGAACCAGTACCGTGCTGGAATTAATTTTTCTCAGATCAGAACAACCCCCTGACCCAGGAATGAATTACAGTCGGGTTGGTAGGTGGGAAGGCCTCCTCAAGAATTAATGAGGGGATGGGGAAGACCACCCATCTGTAAGGCTTCCATACCTGACCACGGACTGGAAATTTGAGCCACACACAATCTTGCGGAAAAAGGCAAGAAAGGGAGTGTGTTGGGTAGGTGGAGAGCTACGAAGAAAAATGCAGAGACGAGATAGGAAACTCTTGGGTCTGAGGAAGGAATGAAGGAGGAATAGTGAGTTATGATCATAGAAATTAGAGATTGGACCAGGAGAAGGAGAGTAACCTTCTTCCTTATCTATTTTTTTTGTATTGGGAGAAGGAGAGTAACCTTCGTCCCTAACTTCCATTGAGCTGGAAGGAAGAGATTGAATCTCAAAGCATCATGGCTTAATATCGGGGGTGGCCAATGATAAATCCATTGGGAGTGACTAAGCCAATGGTTGGGTGGAAACGAGCACCCCTTTCAGTAGTTGCATCACACTTTGTGGTTCTGATAAGTGTTTTCTTGCTTTATGTTTTGAATTGTAAATAATGGATGCATGCGGGTATTTACATGTCTATAAAGGTTTCTTTATTTGTATTAAATGATTATGTTACGAATATGCATTCATTTCCTTGAGAACCTATAATTCTTCTTGGATTTATATATGCCCCAGTTTAATCACTCGAAGGCACTTTCCCCCGGAGTTTACATCGTTGTTTCGGAGTTGGAGCAAGCCTCTGGGCATATTTACCAATTTGGTAACCTCACAAGTTACCTTGCCTTGAATCAGAGCTCAAATATCTACGAGTCAAGTAGGTGTTCCCTTCAGACCAGTAGTCTAGGAGACTCTGAACTTGTGCTTATTTCCTTAACCAAAAACCCGAATAAGAGTGGGGATCATAACCCCAGAGTTTTATGAAGATCCACGTGACCTAGGTCTAGGAACTTTGGAGCTCGAGGCTCCGAAATGTCAAGTTGTACGAAGGTCAAGTTAAACCCCATAATTGATATGCATCGTCGATCTATGAACAAAGATCGAGGGTGGGGAATCACTGCGGAGCGCGAAGGTTAAAATAGTGGATGCGCTAGTTCACGGCCCATAATTCACCCTTTCTGTTGATCTCGATGGGCTGGAGGATCAATGATCCTGGTTAGACTAGAATCAAGCGAGCACTTTTAAGATTGCAGAGGTCGAACTCCCTAGTAAAGAACCCGCATGTTGGGACCCCGCAATTCCTGTGAACTGTTGATCGTCGTTGACCTTCGATCTGAGTTTGAAGCGATCCCTAAAATGCAAGGAGAGAGTGGGACGACGAAAACCTTCAAAGTGATCAAGATCATAAAAGATAGCGCTTTCAGGAGCGCAGATGAAATCCAAGAGACGGGCCTGTAGGAGGAGCAAAGGTCGAATCCTTTGAGCACTTAGAAAACCTTCTAAGTTGGAGTAAGTCAGAAGCCTAGGAGGAGGAGCGATAGTGGTTGTCAGATAACATCGCAGAGGCTAAAAAACTGTCTGATCTAAAAAAGGTGCATGGACCATAATACCTTTCACACATAGGAGAAGAGGACTTACGAAAGTTCTGAAGTCCCGAAGTAGTTTGGGACCATCCATCGTTAAGAGAGACACGTGGTGATGGATCATGGACTCAAGAGAAATATGTTCGAGGGTTTTCGGGTAAAAGTTGAAATTCCCGAACCCCGAAGACCCGAATTGAATCTAGAACGCCTGATCCAGAGAGACATGTGGCGACATATCATGGACTCCAGATGAATCTGTTCGAGAGGAGGCAAGTTTGAGACTTGAGATTTCCAAAGCTCAGAGACCCGGAAGTCTGAAGTAAATCTCACTCGTCTGAACAACCGGAGTGAATCTGAATCATCAGATCGCCCGAAGTAAATATCAGACGTTGGATCATTCAAAGAAGATCTGGGCTGTCAAATTTCATTTGAGATGTGGCATAGATCTTTGAGCTATGGGTAAAGTCCCAAAGTAATTCCTAGTCGTCAGGTCTAGAGGGACACATGGCGACATATCATAGACTTTGCAGAAATCACCTCGAGAGTTTCAAGTTGAGAGTTGAAACTCCTGAATCCTGAAACACTGAAGAGTCGAAGCATCAAAGGACTGAAATAGATCTGGACCATCATATCCAGAGGACAAGTGGCATGAATCTGTGGATTTTGGAAAACACCCGAAGTAAACGTCGATCGTCGGATCGTCCAATGTAGATCCGAACCGTCAGATCTAGAGAACACGTGGCCTAAGTTTGTGGACTCTGGGTAAAGACCTGAAGTAATCCTTGATCATCAGATCTAGTGGACATGCTTTGGTGGGTCATAACCTTTGGATAAAAGCCGTTGGGAAAAAGGGGTGAAGTTTGAGATTTGAGTTCTCAGAAGTCTGGAGACCCAAAGGAGATCTCGATCATTGATCGAGACGAGGGCCACCAGACCGTTGATCTAGTTGAAAGGTCAAACACCCGAAGTAGAAGTAGGGTCATTGATTTAGGAGGATGGGTGTTCGTAGATCGCTGAATCCAGAAGATTCATGTACGGAGGAAAGCAGGGTTTGAGAATTGAAAAGCCTGAAGTCTAGAATCATGAAGGAGATCGCATGTGTTGATTTAGAAGGGGCTGATCTGGTCCGTGGATTTGAAAAGGGAAAAACTGAACCGTCAGTTCTGACAGTACCGTCAAGATCGGTAGATCGACGTTCCCATAGCATTGTGGATATCGGAGGTGCGCAAACTTTAAAAATTTGAGGGCGGGCCACAATCCAAACCTCGGTTTTGGAGAAAGGACATGTGGAGGCTCGAGGAGGATTGCAGGCCAAAAAGTAGTTTGGTTTCAAACCGCCTTTGGCTGCACCCACAATTGTGTGTTTGTGCGAGGTCATCTTCCAAGGTCACATCTAAGGAGGGGTCAAGAAAAAAGGGCTAACCCCAACTCCAAGACTTTGTCGAAGTGCGAAGGAGAAGGTTGCGGGTATCATAAGACCTGCACCAGAGGCCGAAAGGGCCTGCGTTTGATTAAGAGGTTAGACTATCAAGGTCTCAAAGTATCGTTTGACTTGATAGTCTCATGAGACTATCAAGGTCTCAAAGTCTCATTTGACTTAGAGGGTCGGGCTGAGTCCCAGACTTTCCAAATTAGAACCCGTAGAGAGAGAGAATTTGTTCCTGGAAGGAGGATGATTTTTTATTTTTTTTAGCCTCATCGTGGGTGTGTTACAAATTGGTATCAGAGCATGGTTACAACACTTGGCCTTCTTGGGATTACAGATGAGTCACTTAAAACTCTATTTGGAGTACTTTTAAAAGAGTGACACCCTACCTTACCTCTTTCTTAAAAAGTCTGGTTAAAAATGTTATTAAATAAAATAATGAAACTTTCTACTGTGTGTATGCATTTAAGAAATTGAACTATGTATTATTCATGAACTAATAAACTCTTAGCTAACAATAAGTGTTTTTTTCAACACTCGAGCAGTCAGTAAATCATGGGAAAACTCCAAGACTAAAGTATGGTGATGTGTCATGAAGTGGGGGATGGCTCCCACAATAGAGATGAAGAATCTGACGAAAGGAGGGTAGTGGAAACCCCTGTAGATCTGGTTGAAATTGTAAGGAGCCTCAGGGCCGAATTACAAATTTGCAAGGCTGACAACGAGAGATTGATAAAGGAGCAAGAAAAACAGACAAAAATTAACGCGATTTTGCTGCAGAGCTTATCCAACATACATAGGTAAATACAACATGAACCTGCAACGAGTCATGTGGACCAATGACATAAGAAGAGAAGTCAAAGTCCACCTGAGATCCAAAAAATGACTCCATAAGTGACCACACTGGGAAAAGTACCTCGAAGAAGGCCCAGCCTTGAGGCAGGGGACACTCATCGATGGAGTCCTCTGGAAAGGAAGCTGGTAACTCTGAAGGATCTTCTAGTAGTAGATCCATCTCACATTCTTGAAGGAAAGGAAAGAAGTGGAAGCATTTCAAAAATAATGATCCTGAAGAATTCAAGAAAGCCAAACCACCCTCTTTCGATGGAGATATTAAGAAGGGAGAAGAGGCTGAAGCCTGGCTGCTTGGTTTAAAGAAATACTTCAGAGTCCATGACTACTCTGAAAACTTGAAGGCTCAAATAGCCATCTTCAACCTGAATGGGAAGGCTTCCATTTGGTGGGAAGACCTTAGCAATGTGAAAGGAGTCCATGAGAAGGACTTGTCATGGAAACAATTCGAGAAATAATTTAGGATGCAGTATCTGTCAGAGAAGTACATGGATGTGAAGACTAAGGCCTTCTACTAAAGGGTTGGTGTATGTAATTCCCTACATTTTTGCCTTATGCAATGAGAACTTTATTTTTACTTATATAATTATTTCATTTACTCAGTGTCTATTTGGACTCAACTAGGATAATGAAGACATTTGATACATGGACATCTTAACCTATTTTATGTTACCTATGTGTTAACATTGTATGATTTTTTTTGGTACGTGTTTATGATAATCCTAGTTGTTTGATTCCATTTTGGCCATGTAATTAAAACGTTAAATTGTCTACACATGGATATTGATTTAGGAAATTTTTTTTTTTTACATATCTAAATGTAATGCATGATGTAAATGAATATGTGAATTTCTTGATTGGACATTAGAACATAATGATGAATTATTGCAATAAAGTGTTATGTGAGTCATTAGTGAGATAACCTACATGTTGATCCACTATGAAAGAGTTCAGTGGTTGTAGTGCCATGGTAAATTGGAAGTCATAAATATCAGAAATAATGTTGAGTGTAATCAATTTTATTTACGATTTTATTTATGTTTTTAAACATTACTATGATTTGTGGATAAGTGTGGCGAGAGTGGTTATTTGATGGCGTAGCTCTTAGAACAACATTTGCACAATATGGTTGGAAATTGATGTTAGGGTGTTGACTCTAGTTCTCTCAAAAGAGGTGGAGACCTTACGCACCATGTATCCTCAAAACCTGGAATCATCAGAGAAAGGGGTTAGCCATGCTTCCCTAAACATGTGAGGATAAAAATCAGTTACCTATTAAGGAATTTAGGTTGATATATTTGACACTTCCACCTTAGAGTTGTATCTGGGGTTAGGTCGATGTAGTCAACACTATGACATATTACAGTAGAGCAGGAGATTGGAGATAGAATATGGAAGTATATATTATTCAGTATTCAGGGGCGATTCTGAGTCTAGTTGGGATCTTGATAGGAATTGGGTTGTGTCGCCCCTTGTTATATATCATGGTGATTAGATTTCTTATCTTAAATAATCGTATTTCTAATAATTTTGATGTGTTGATCAATATAGAATGACTACTAATTTATTGTGATTTCTATTAATGAAAATTCATATATAATGCATTAATTTAATTACCGCCATACATGCTTGATTGTGGAAACAAAGGAATTATGCATTAGAATCATTGATTTATTATTTTTATTAGTACACTTGCAAGTATGTGTGTGCTAGCTACATAAACATACTCCACATACGTATAATAGTACAATTACATTAATGAATTAGTTTCTAACATGGTATGGTAGGTTATTATGGTGGTTATAATGGTGGTAATAAATGAAATTTTATTGATCATTCTTGATCTTGATGCAAGTGTCATTTAGATTAATTATTTAACATGAGATTTAAGACTTTTACCCTTTTGTAATTATATTACTGAAGACCTTGAAAGTGAAGTTCTCAATCTGGTGGGTAGTAAGATCCAACTACTCCCCCAAGGAACCTTAAATAGAAATCCAAATCTTATATGGTGATCTCCTAGCGAGGAGCACTGCAGATAGTTGGGGAGGAGTAACATGAGTAGTTAAAGAATTTGGGGGGATATGTAAGGGAAGCGATAAATAAGGAAAAGGAAGAAGTATTGAGTAACATGAGTAGTTAAAGAGTTTGGGGGGATGTGTGAGGGAAGCGATAAATAAGGAAAAGGAAAAAGTATCAGGGGTTGTTATTCTTCATCATTTTTTTCTTGATAATTGTGAAAATCATTTCTTGTTGGGGATTTTGTTAAGGAAGGTTATTGAGACATTATATTGGAGTGATCATCTATGCAGTATTGTTCTTGGAGCCTTATCTTTGAAGATCTAGAAAACTAAAGTTGTTTCCTAGAGCTAGAGAGTTTGCTAGACACCTAGTTTGTAGGGTGGGTTATTGTTCCCAATTAAAGCAGGTGGCAAGGGAAGATTCAAAGGCACTTTTATGTTGGTTGGACTACAATATAACTAAGTAAATACAAAATTGTAAATACAAAAGTGAGAAAATAGGTATTCTCCTAATTATTTATTGTGTTTTCTATTTAAATTAGAGAAGAGGTAAGTTGCTTAGTTTTCTTAGACAAGTTCCCAATTAAAATGTTATTTTAATTTTGAAGATTCCATTGATAACTACAAAAGAAAGTTATTGTTATGTTCAATGTTAGTTGATTTAAAGAGAAACAAAAAATTTAAAACATAGTTGTTATAGAAAATTAAAGAACTTAGGTTGCAACTAAGATAAAGATAATACAACTTAAATTAATAAATAAATATTAGTAGTATTCTTAGGATTGTTAACCTAAAGGAGAGGTGTTATATTCTCTCATTGTTTATATTACATTGTTTATTATTCACACACCCACAAAACATACTCCACAATAGAATAGAATAACATCTAGTAAGGACACATATTACCAATCAACAATTATGTTAATATAAAAACATAAAAAACCACTGTAAACTTAAAGTTATATTTCATCCTACCTTTGAAGATTTAAACTCTTCCATTAGGCCTCATTGTATAATGCACTTAATTTCCGACCAATGTGACCTTCTACCTGTTGGGCCTCATTGTATAATGCACTTAACTGCCAACCAATGTGGCCTTCTACCTATTGGGGAGTTTGTTAGCCAAGCCTTGGGCTTTGAAAAGTCATTAGTTCACAACCAGTGATAAATGTCTAGTAATGTAAAAGGTGATATTGACAAATTTTTCTTCACTACATCCCAACCAACCTCTTTGCCCCATGATTCCGCACATGTGTTTGCTGAAGTTGGGTTGGAGATGGGCGCTCCAGGGGTTACTGTAGCTGAAGTTTGTGTGACAGAAACATGTGAGGGATTTATGTACAATAGAAAAACCACAGCTAGAAAAGGAATAAGGCATAGACTATATGTGTCCTCAAAGACTCGCTTACAGCAGCGAAAGGATGCTTCTGTAAATCCATGTAGACAAAAAAAAATAAAGCTTGATTTGACTGAGCTTTTCTTTTCATAAAATTGCCGCCAAAAAATGGTAGTAAGTTACATAATAAATCCACTATTCCATGCCATAGTCTTATTGCAAAGTGTTTGGGGAAAAAAACAAAAAAAATGCACGTTAAAGCATTGTTATTGCATAATTTGTAATTTGATAGAAGGGAAAAGGGAAATCAAGACAAATTGGCATAACAGGAGACTATCCTATCATTTTCACCTCAACAGGATGTCTCTTTCTTTTTAGGGTGGTAGACCCATGGAATACATCCCCGGTGACCTGGAGTTTTGAGAAGGCAAAGGATAAAAGGGCAAGTAAAAGTTTCCCTCTCACAAGTCACCACCGATCAGAAATTCAGGCTAAACAACCAATAAAGAAGTGATAAACCAGAAGTGTACCTGCCTGAAACAAAGAAACATAAAACTATATTTGCAAGGGTACTTGCTGGTTAGTACTTCATATAATCAGAGACTTCCTCAATAAAAGCAATTGACTACTATATTGGTGAAGTAAACGAAGATGTATAGCAACAATAATCACAATACAGTACTTCACAATTAATGCTTTATAAAAGCTTCGGAATGAGCAAGAATGATTAATCATCAATATCATAATACCAACATCCATCGAAAGAAAATAAGGCTATGCATTAGTCAATATTTTCAATTGCTTAAAAAATATTTAAGTGTTGCAAAGTATGATTATAACTCAAATGAATAATAACAGAAATAAGGTTATCAAGTCAATCTAAACTAGTGTTAGTAGTTGTTCAAAGATTTAGATGTTTTAAAGTTGTGATCAAAACACTCAAGAGAGAGAGAGATATTAGACCAGTGTCTTCATAGGGAAAATGGAGTCAACAAGTAGTAGCAAGAATTGAAGGAGAAATATGATAGTAAAATATCCAAAGACAAGATAAATTTGATGGATGAAGTGTTGGTAAGCCAAGGCTTCAACCACCAAACCCTAGGGGAAAACAGCTACTAAGGTGTAGGTAACCCTAGGCCTTAGTAGGTTTTCCTCCTTCATTAAGTCAATGATAAGATACAAAATGGCTATGATGAAGGAAAAGTACTAGGGTGTTGCAATGGCAAGGCCCTAGCAATGGCTTCAATATAAATGACTCATTGGCACAATCTAGTAGGTAGATAGCAATTGGAACAAGGACAATAACATGTGCTTGATCCCTAGGGTTTGAGCTAGCGATTTCATAAATTAACAAAATATGAAGTAAAACACCATAACCATTAAAGTAAGAGAAGAATTAAAGAAATTTACTCACATTCACCATGTATCATCAATGAAAAACCCTAGTTGTACACTTTCCACCAAGATAAATGCCAATTACACCAAAAATAACCCTCCTTCAACAAGTTCACACTAGAATTTCAGCCAATAAACCCTAATGAGCATGCAAATTTCAAACCTCACACAAGTGTGAGTGAAATATCATGAGAAAATGAGAGCTTTAACTCTCGATTTATACAATAGCAATGACAAAAGGCCGACATGTCCAAATTTACATCAAAATATTGGTTTACATTAAATGTCACAATTAAAACCCTAAATCAAGCATAAATGATGATGTCATGCCCTTTTAGGGTGAAGTTAGGCCCATTTAGGGCAACATTGGCCTCATGGGGCAAAGCGTTAGGCCTTCTTGGGCCTCGAGAACCTGCCACACATGCCACTTGGCACATAACTACCTCCCAAAACCTCCATAAGCACTCTATGATGTCATGGGTGTCCTAGGTGATGTCATGGGCCTTCCAAGGCCTACGTCCTGGTGGAAAGGGCACAAACCCCTTGGGTATGGGTCTGCCAAGACGCCTCTGGTGGAACGTCCTCCCTTTTTCCTGTGAAATCCTTTGATCTATCTTTGCCTCCTGCTGGGGTCTCAACATCCATCTGGTGGGCTTTTAGCCCCATGGAGGTTCAAACTGATCATCTCCCCATGTGTACCTATCCATAAGGGTACATGTCCATCGGGTATGGTCCTAAAACATCAACAAATATGCCCTCCATGGGCTCATAAGTCACAGAGATCATAGCAATGTCAATCACATATAATCATCAAGTTATTAAACATGTGCATAAAACCCCCTTTACCTGAACAAGTTCTCAAAGAAATTATACTAATCTACAAGCCAAGTTTGGAGGGAACATTAGGGAGTCCTATTGGGATAATGCTCACTGGATGTGGGATGTTTCTAGGAGAGATCAAATCTAAGCCATGTGAGTGAATGAAGTGGCTAAGGGATGTCAGGGCAAGGGGTGCAGTGATAGCAGGGAAATGTATGGCTTACCTGTGGGTGCCTCTGTAGAGGGTGATCTTCACCAGTCATGGATGCAAATGTTTTTGAGCCCATTCATCCTTTTTTCTTTTATTTTTATTTATTTTTCTTCAAGAATCTAGTTAGGGGACACTGCCCTGGCATGGTGACCAGTGGTGGCAATGTTACCCACAACCATTTCACAGAAATGAGAAGGTTAGCTCATGATGAGACCCTCTTTCTCTTAGCTATGCCACCAAGAGCCACTACCCTGGCATGGTGACCATTTGTTGGTATTTTCATACTGCTACATGCCCATGGATCTAATAAGTTGGCTCGTGGTGAGACCCTCTATCCTCTAACTAGGTCTTGTTTTATTATTTTTTATGGGTCCCTATGTTTCTTGCTGAGAAGATTTTTTACTACTTTCTTGGGGATCCCTGGGTGAAGCATATCAAGGTTTCATTCTTTGGCTTCTATATTTTTCCAGCTACTTTTACCCTCTGGGCCTTTATCCCCTTCTTCCCACAAGGTAAGGTACAACCCTTAAATATTTGGCCAACCCAATTCTCAAACCAGTGTAATGGGATGGATGAGCAGGAGAAAGATGGAAAGTGGTAAGTATGGTGGGAGCAGATGATGGATTCTCATGACTCCCCCCAGGGGCAACTCAAAAACTATGGGCACAAGCTTACTAGGCCATCCTGTCATTCCTCCCAGATATGGTCAAGTGGATAGGTATAATATCCAAGCACCTGTTAGAAACAAAAATAATTGAATGCACATATTCAAAGGTTTTGAGGATCAGAGTGACACATACCATGATACCCGGACTCGTTACCTCATGGAGAAAGATCTATTTATGCTAGAGGACCGGGCCGAGGTGATGGATGTTGATGTTGCTGACAAAGTGGAGGCGTTAAAGAATGAAATGATGGGCCCTCTAGGGCCATGTTGAAGTTGATCTGAATCTCGATACTCCATTTCTAGGACTTGTGGGCCTCGAAACATAATCTCCTTAGTTCTCCCTAAACCGAGGGATTAAAATCACCATAAACCTTGTCTTGTATAAACATTTTTTGGTTGGAATCCGGTAATATAAATTTGAGAGAAATCTTAATTTTATGTTGTTTAAATTGTATTACTGAATGCATAAATGGATTCAACTTGCTGAAAAAATCGAGATACTCAAATTACACTGAATGCATAAATGGATTTAGCTTACTTAAAAACCCTAGATACTCGAATTACACAAACTTAACCACTCAAATCTACATACCCAACCATTTTTGACTAGATTTCGAGCAAAATTAAAAGAATAATATCTGGAAAAAAAACAAACTTTTAGACTACATCCCATAAACCCATAATCACCCTTTACATAAAATCACTCTGATTATTTGTTTGTGCTTCATTTTTCTTTGTGAGACATCAAAACTAAACCTTCAAATAAATTTTTCGATAAATCAAGCTCACCATCATCACTCAATATCCACACTAAGAGAAGACACATTTAATCTCCATCACAAACCCAAACAAAAGAGTTAAAAATAGTGTTACCAAGCTGTGTATACTGTGTTAGGAAAATGATATCGAAATTTTGTTTTGAGTGATTAACATAATAAACTCATGTATTCAGTGACTAGACATGAGAAATATAGACAACCAACCCAATATGGTTAAATAACGACGCTAAAAAATAGTATTAAGAAAATGGAGTAGGGGGGTGGCTAGTTAGGGTTTTTGAGATGGGTTGGGATGAAGCGATTCTTGATTAGTGAGTGGTTCCTCTTGAAGGATGCCCTATTTTCTCAAAGGGAATTTTATATTCTAAGTCCATGGAGGAGCATCATGTTGTTGTAACTCATAGGGTATTGGATATGTGGGATCAATCTTTTGAACCCTCAATAACTTCGTAGGGGTTTTGAGGAAGATCGTACAAAAAATTAATGTGGATCTATTAGAAATGTAGGGTGAGATATAGATATTGTGCCATCAAATCCAAGTGTATCGCTGGCCAAGGATGTTGACAAACGTTGCCATAACTCTGCATTGGAGTTGGAAAATAATATCCTCATATGGACGTATTGGAGGTAAGTGTGTACTTGTTGCTCAAAATATTGAAAAAATCTTCCTTCCTAGACACCATAAACCATTTTAGCAAGGATTATGGCAGTCTTGCCAATTTGGATGTCCTTTGCCTTTTCCTAAGTGAATTAGGAGGAAGGGTTTTGACAAGGGATATTAAGGAAGTTAATGGGTCAGTAGGGACAAGTAGTGGGAAAAAACACAAAGAGTCAATCAATGCAATCATGGGTAAATTAGGGCAGAAGTGTGTTAACAAGAAAAAGAAAGAGTTTGTTGCATTTTAGGGGAAGACATTAAACTTCACTAGGTTGTAGACATGGATAACATAGTTCTTACAAGGATATTTCATGGTAGGCCCATATTAGAAAAAATGTATATTGGATTGTATGAAGAATACCTAGAAGCCCCTTCTAGGTTACACACCAAAATATCACATCCTAGTGAGGGGATGGTTTTCTTTTGTGTTTCAATAAAATGTGGATTCTACAAGGGTGCTTAGTAGGAGGTGGTCATGGGGACATATCCATTTATCTCTAAAAAATTGGAGTCCATGAATTGACCTGTGCAAGGAGAAATCCACTCTTCATCCTGTCTATATGAAATTTATTGTCTTGTCCTTGGAATTTTGGACTCTAGACATATTTAGGAAAGTTGGGACTAGTGTGGGGTCCTTACTTGAAGCATATACTCACTATTAGAGTTTCAAGCAGTGCACAACGACCCGTATTCTTGTTGAGTTGGACTTAAGGGATGGTTTAGTAGAGGAAATCATCAGAGTTTTGAAAGAGGCAGTTCTATTAGGTGGTTGATTATGTTTGCATGTCGTTTAGATGTTATTTTTCCCATGCCTATGGGAATTTGGCTATTGATTTCACTCTAATATTATCTAAGAAATAATCGAGGCAAAAAGATCCAATAGATCAAACTCATGTCAAGGATTTGCATGATAGCTCACCAAATGATGTAGCAGGGATTGATAGAGGGAGGAAATCTCACATCTTTCTAGCTCATAATAACACAATAAAGGAAATTTCTAGGGGAAACATAAGACCTTGGATGTGACCCTTAGAGAAAGACAAGCCTTGAGAAGGGTTTCCCATGATTTGCATGTCCTTTAATTCCATATTTTTGAGCAACCCTTCCAAAAATATATCCCTAAAAAGGTTATTGGACTTCAAAAAACTAGATCTTATCATGCTAGAAGAAATAATGGGGTGGAGGGATAAGATCTGAGAGAATATTTCTAAGTTCTTGAGTGATTGGGATTTTTTAAGTTTGGAATTTGCAGGTAGGTTAAGAGCCTTGGCCTCCAAGTGGAGGAAATCTTCTTTTGGACTAATTAATTATGTTATTGTGATTCAAGTATCATTGTAGAACTCCTCTCCTTAGAGTTGGTAAAATATTTGCAAGTGGTCAGCATTTATAGGCCATATGAAAATAGAGTGGAATTTTGGGAAGGGATAACCATATTTGTTTTTGGATTCACAATTGCATTGAGGATACTAGAATTCCAATGTTTTAGGCAGGTTCTATACTCATCTTCAAGGAATAAAAAGATGAGGAAAAAGTATATAATGTTATATAGTCTTTGGGAAGAGTTATTGGAATATGTCATTTCTAGAAAGGAAATTGTTATTGTTGGTGGGGATTTAAACTTTACCACTAGTAGGGCTGAGATTTGAGGATCCATTGTTAGAGTGGACTCTCTTGCAAAGTTTTTTCTAAACAAAATGGAGGAGATAATTTAGTGGATGTGGACCTATTAAAATTGTTCCCCCGTCGAGGAATATGAGATTTGGTGATGCTAGGTTGGAAGAGACTTAACATATTCCTAATGTCCCAATTATTAATGAATGATCAACTTAGAGTTAGACCTTCGTTTGAAGTAGGTGGAGATTCAAATCATTTTTTGTTTTCCTTCAGATTGCATTGGAGGAGAGAAAACCTTCAAGCCCTTTAAAGTTTAACTTTGGATAGCTAGAAGAAGAAGACTTTGTCAAATTAGTCCATTCTAAATGGAAACATTATGATGCTTCCCCTAGGGAGTCTTTTAGTGTTCAAATTGCTACTAATCTCAAGGCAATGAAAAATATAGTGTCCTCCTGGGATTTCAAGAAAAGGAAAAAAAGAACAAAGATTAATCTTGATTGAAGCTCAAATTTCATATTTATATGACATAGAAATTGAAGGAAGACTAGATGAGGTATCCAAGAAGTAATTAATGGATTTAAAACAAAGTAAAAGAAAATTGTTAGTAAATAAAGAATCCCCCTAGAGGTTAAAGCAAACAACTCTTTGGTTGGATAAAGGTGATGAAAATATGAAACTTTCTCATAACTTTTCCAACAAGAGAAATAATTTCAATACCATTTAAGAAATGAGGAAGGAAAATGGGTCTATAGGAAGGTCCTTTATGGATTTAGCTAAGTTAGGTGTGGCCCATTTCTATTAGGTCTTTTAGGAGGATGAAAGAGATAACATTGCAAAAGTTGTGAAGATGACTTTTTTCTTCTCTAGTTTCATGGATGAGGTAGTCAATGCAAGGATGATGGAAGAAATTTCGAAGGAAGAGTTGCAAAGGGTTCTCCACAATTTTAAGGGGGAAAAGTCCAAGGCATAATGGTTGGACAATCGATTTCTTTTGGGGAATTTATGATCTTATTGAGGATTATCTGATAAGATTTATTGAGGAATAAAGCAACACATGGAAAGTTCTAGGTGCATTCAACATCTCCTTCCTAGCATTAATCCCAAAGAAAAATAATCTATACTATTTTGAGGATTTCAAGCTTATTTCCTTGTGCAATTGTATATAAAATATCATTGCTAAAATAACTGCATTAATGGTGAAGGAAATGTTTTGAAGCCACATCCCATGAGCAATTTGGGTTCCTCCATGGAAAGCAAATTCACAATGTTATAGGTGTATCACAAGAGGGTTTGCATTCAATTAAGAAAAGGAAGATGTTAATGATGGTCATCAGGTTGTATTTTTCAAAGGCCAGTGATCAAGAAAACTAGTGTTATCTAAGAATAATGTATCTCCACATTATCTTCTATGTCCCCATTGTACACTAAATTATGGGATGCTTAACATCAGTCTCCTTTGCAATGCTTATAAATGGGTTTTCTTGCAACTTTTTCAAACCATCGAAAGGGATAAGGTAGGAATTTCCTTTGGCTCCATTAGGGTTTCTTATCATATTTGAATGTCTTAGGAGGTATTTACTAGCAACTAAAATATCGGACTCCTTGAAAGGTATATTGATAGGAGACAATTTTTAGTTGCCTCACTTGCTTTTTGTGGATTATGTATCACTTTTCTTTGCTAATTCGTGGCGGGATTCCTATAAGTTGAAAGAATTCATTGAATTATATTGTATTGCGACCAAGATGAAAGTGAATATGAAAAAATCATATATCTCCTTCCATGGAGTGGAAGAGGATGAGAGTAGGATAATTCTACAACTCTTTCTTATGAACAGGTTGACTTTTAGAGTTGGTTTAAGTAAATTTGAGTTTTTCTATAAATTCCAATCATTATGGAATTCAATATTGAAAATGGTTCATAGACAAGGTGGAAAAAAGGATTAACTTGTGGTGAAATAGATGGTTGTCTAGGGGTCACAGACTAATCCTAGGAAAGTCAATGTTGGGCACTACACCAATCTATTGGAACTCCTTGGCTTATATTCCCAAAGAGGTGATTGAAAAAATAAGGTAATTTTTAGAATCTTATGGCTAGGGAAAAGAAAGAAAGAAGGTATTACCTTGGTCAAATGGAAATATATTGGAGGTTGGGGCCTTAAACATATTCATCATTTTGGTAAGTCTCTCATGACAAAGAGTTTATGGAGGCTCATATCCAAAGATGGGATTTGAAACCAAATCATAATCCAAAATTACATTTCCCCACTATCCATTGAGGATTTGATCCAAATTCCAACAAAGAACACCCATAATGTTTCCATAGTTTGTGACAAATATACTATAAACCCTACTAATTCCTAGTAGGGAATCTAGTTTACTAGTGCACTTAATTGTCAACCTAGGGATTGTAACACTTGCAAGGTATCATGCAAAGTATATGTAAGGCTTAGTAATTAGTTAGCTAGTTGGACAATTTAATTGTGACATTATCATCTATCTAGAAATCCAATTCTATTTGACTGTAAAAAAAGAAACATGGTTGATGATTTATACTCGCAAGTTCTATAGCATGAGACCTGCAACAATGAACAGTTGATTGATCAATCAAAAATTAGTATTTGTTGCAACACATAGATCAAACTATAAATAGAACTTATGAAATCAATTTAACTTATGCAAACATTTAATCAATCAGATACAAAAAACAAATATACGACATTCAAACCTAGACCATGAATCAAAAGAAGCACTTATGTCATCCTGAGTGGACCCGTCCTTTGTGGAGTAGGGTGCTAAGGAATTCTTACATTACTTAAACTCTTAATTCACTCGGAAATAAATTAATCACACAGGAACAAGAAAAACATTCTAGTATTAAAAACAACAACGAAAATACACAGGAAATTGTCTCTGAATTTCTTCCACTGTGCCTTTGTCTCTCATCCATCTCCCAATTCCCCTATATGAGACGAACGTAGCCATTTTTAGTGACTCGACCATTTAACAACTTCCTTAGTTACATTTTTGCAGCAACACACTTGAGAATCATTTATTCCTCAAGTGGTTGTTGAAGTCTATTACAACCATTAAATAAAACAAAGCATCTATTTAAAATAGTTATTGCAATAATAAAACAGAGTATCTAGGGTAACTATGCAATCGAATTAGTTTCTAGAATATAGAAAAGTGTAAATTCTTATGAAGATTCTCCCTAACCGCAGTGATATTCATCCATACATTCATCATCAGAGTCATATAGTGAATTGCTCGAATCACATAGAAGTTTCCATTGGTAGTCTGTGAAACTCGTAGCATGTGGTAGGTGTTATACATGCTTAATCATATTCGTATCACTCGTCTTGATTATTAGGATTCACAACACCATTATTTATGATCAAAATTTGCGACACCATTCTTGCGACAACCATTATCTGTGGAATCACAACAATTTGTTTTTGTTGGATTACTGAGAGGGGGGGTGAATTAGTAATAGAGAAATTGAATCCTTTTTAACCATAAAATGCAAGTTTTATATCAATGTAGCATTATCATCCAATAGTTGCAGAGTAAATAAACAATGAACAAATGAGAAATCATACACATTACACCATTGTTTTTACGTGGAAACCCAAAGCAAGAGAAAACCACGAAATGATTTTTCTTATATGTATTTAAGAATTACATTCATTGGAAGCACGAACTTCCTTTGTTTTCCAGTTGCAACTGGAAAGAGGCTCCAACCCCCTAGTTTTTTAGGCTACAACCTGAGGGAAGCTCCAACTCCTGAATTATTTGGGTACAACCCCCTATGTTCTCCGGCTACAACTGGAAGGTGGCTACAACCACCTGCCATTTCCTTGTCCAACCGCCCTAACGTAGAAGTAGAATGATGGAACCACTATCACACTATCACTATGATATATAACACTATACAATTGTACCAACCTGTACCACTGACCTACAACCAACCTGTATTATTGCCCTGCAATCAACCTGTACCATAAACAAGTGCATCAACCATGCACCAACCTGTACCTCAACCTGTACCATCAATGAGTGAATCAACCATGCACCAACCTGTACCTCAACCTTAGAAAGCATCATCAAAATAATTTATCATCCCTTGAATGTCGGTCTTCTTTATTTCACCTTCCCTCTGAAATTTTCCTTAGATATCCTTTGTTACCTCGGTCACTTGTAAATATTCAATATTCTCAAGTGTGATTAAATGAGAGACCTTTGCCTCTTATTTATACTTTCATGTAGCTTCCTAAAAGGGTTTCCTTCTAACCATATTAACCCACTTTCCTTATTTTAGGGCTAACCCACTTCTAACCACTTGTCCACTTAGTTATTTCTCCATTAAATTTATTATTTAAATAATTTATTTTATATCCACTTTGAATTATAGTACACTCATCACTTCACTTTATTATTTAAATAATTTCTTCTTTTCAACCACTTCGACTACTTTGACCTTTTGGGGTTTGTAGATGACTCATGAGGGTTATCCAACTTCACATGGCCATAACTCTCTAACCGTGAGGAGTTATGTGACGTTCCACATACCATCGAAAATGGGATGACATGTACTATCCATATAGAATAGTATTACCTTCAAATATATTAAAATTAATACCAGTATACATCAAACAAACTTGGGTCCATTACCCAAACCTTTGTGCTACCAGAATATGATACCAGACTTTCTTCAAGGGTTGACATCAATGACAACCAACCCAAATAATCAACAATATCCCCCTTTGGCATTTATGGAAACACTCTAATGCAATACTGAAGTCATATCACTCATTCTCCCCCTGTGACCATCGCTCCCCCCCGAACCATGCCTCAGTGCTCTGCATCTAATAAATATCTCCCCTTTTGTCATCAATGGAAAAGGTATCTTTCCATCTAGGGTTGCTCCCCCTAACTGAATTGTCCTTGGGGATACTCCCCCTGACTGAACTCTTCTTGAAACTGATCTCCCAACCCGAACTTCCCTCTTTATGGTGCTTCCTTGTGTACATCTAAGACATATAAGATAAGCATTCAAAATCATTCATTTTAAAGTAAAACTTACTCTGAGTCTCTGGCGAAGATACTCAAAGGCTTCCCGTGGAATCGATTTTGTAAATATGTATGCCACTTGTTCTTTTGTTCCTGCATATTCAACTCTGATGTTCTTCCCTGCAACGTGTTCCCGTAGAAAGTGATACTTGATTTGAATGTGCTTCGTCTTGGAGTGCATAACCGGGTTTTTGAGATATCGATGGCTCTTGTATTATCACAATATATTGGAATGGGATCATCATACTCAACATGTATATCTGTCAGAGTTTGTTTCATCCATAGAACGTCTGTACAACAAGTTGTTGCTGCAATATACTCTGCTTCGGCTGTAGATAAAGATATTGATGATTGTTTCTTTTTCATCCAAGATACTAAACACTCACCCAAGTAGAACGTTGCTCCACTGGTGCTTCTTCAGTCATCAATGAAACCTTCCCAATCTGCATCTGTGTAGGAAATAAGTGATAGATCATTTCCTTTTGGATACCATAATCCAAACTCTTTTGTTCCTTTGAGATATCTGAAAATCCTCTTCACTGCTAATACATGTGATTCCTTTGGTGCTACTTGAAATCATGCCACCTATCCAACTTCCTACATTACATCTGGTCTGGATGTTGTCACATATAGTAAGCTACCAATCATTGACTTGTATTTCCTCTGGCCTGTAGACTTTGAATCATCATCTTTTCTCAACTTGCAACTGGTTTGCATAAGAGTGGTAATTGGTTTGCAATCTTCCATTCCGAACCTCTTTAGCATTTCTCTGATATACTTAGGTTGAGAAATAAAAATTCCTTGGTTCCTTTGACATATTTGAAGACCTAGAAAGAAAGATAGTTCTCCAAGTAATGACATTTCAAATTCATTTTGCATATCCTTTGCAAATTTCTGGCTTAACCTGTCATCATTACTTCCAAAAATAATATCATCAACATAAACTTCAATTAATAAGATACTATCTTGAGTTACCTTGATGTAGAGGTTGTTGTTTGCACTTCCTTTTATGAACCCTTCCTATTGTAGATATTTATTAAGTCTAGAGTACCATGCTCTAGGAGCCTGTTTTACACCATACAAGGCCTTCTTCAATTTGCACATGTAATCTGCGTTCTCTGACAACTGAAATCCTTCTGGTTGTTCGAAGTATACTTCTTCTTCAAGTTTTCCATTCAAAAAAGATGATTTCACGTACATTTGATACACTTTAATATTCTTGGAGCATGCATAAGCTAAAAGCAATCGGATTTCTTCCATTCTGGAAAATGGGGAAAATGTCTCTTCAAAGTTGATTCCTTCAACCTGTGTGTATCCTTTACATACCAATCTAGCTTTGTTCCTTGTAACATGTCTATCTTCATTCAATTTATTTCTGAAAACCCACTTTGTGCCAATCACATTCTTATTCTTTGGTCTTGGAACCAATTCCCAAGTGTCATTATTCTCTATTTGATCCAATTCTTCATCCACGGCCTTATTCCAGAATTCATCCTTGCTGGCCTTTTCAAAACTATTTGGTTCAATCGTAGATAAGAGTGTTAGGTGCTTTGTTCTAGTGAACAGATTCTTCTTCTAGTCTCAACTCCTGCATCCTTGTTTCTAATAATCTGATCTGAAGGATGATTCTTTTGTACTCGTTTTCTAGGTCTCTTTGGAGGCACTTGTTGAACTTTCTCTTCTACTTCTTCTTCATATTTTGCTTCTTCTTCATAAATTTGTTCCACTGATTCATTTTCCTCTTCCTTTGATTCTCGTTCACCTATTTCATCAATTGTTACATTGATGCTTTCCACAACTTTGTTCAATCTCATATTGTAACACTTGTATGCTTTCCTTGTACTTAAGTAACCAACAAGTACTCCTTTGTCCACACGAGAGTCAAAATTTCTCATTTTTCCATCTTCTCTTTTGATGTAGCATTTACTTCCAAATATTCTGAAGTGATTTACATTTGTTGGTCTTCCTTTCCATAGCTCATAGGGAGTTTTTTCATTGTTGTTTCTGAGCATTACTCTATTTTGAATGTGAATTGTTGTATGCATTGCATGTGTCCAAAAAATATATGTCAATTTGGAATCCATTAGCATTGTTCGAGCCATTTCCTATGTAATTAACATACATAATGTTCCTTTGTCTCTGAACCACTCTGAACCAATCTATGAATCCATGCTCTCGTCCACTATCATATATATTTCCAAACCTACTAAGTGTTCTTATAAATCCATCTATGTCCATACTGTCCAAGAATCTACTGCACAATTGTCCATAATGCTGACCCATTTATTACTATACTATCATGAAATCTTCACTACTATAACTATCAAACTGTACTTCTTCTAACTGACTTCTCTAGATCTGTCTACTCAAACTCTGCAAGATGCTCGAAGGATGGTTTTTTGGTCTGTCACGGTTATCACATAGACTCCCCCTTTCTAATATTCATGTTACCTAGGAGTCTCTAATCTGGATGGCTCAGAACAATTCCTGCTCTGATGTGTATTCATCATCATCTTCATTGGTAGATTCATCATCTCTCTGAGCTCTCACTTCTTTCTTTATGTCTATGGATTCATCTTTCATTACAATGATTTAAAGTACAATCTCTTGAACTTGTTCCTTATTTACCTATCCTTATTTTCTTTCAGTTATTTTCCAAACCATTATGTATCTGACATCTTATTTTTCTCTATAGAATTTTCTTCATCTCATTTTATTGCCAATATTGCGATCTCTAGGACCTGGTCTTTGTTCACATGTTCTTCATGTTTTATTATCCATACTTTCTTATATCTTATATCATTGTTTTGTTTCATGGAAGTATCGATCATGCTTCTACAATCACTAGCTATGTGTCCATAGTTATGACATTTGAAACATTCAATGTTACGTGGGGCCACATAGGCATTTCTTTCTTGAACATTTCTTTTATAATACCTACAATCTGCAACCTAATGTCCAAAATTAGTACAACAAAAAATATGATCATAAAAGAAATTTGCATACCTAGGAGTGAATGATCTTATTTGTGGTGTAGTCCTTCTGAATTTTTACCTTGACTGATAATGATTACGATTGAAGCTTCTTTGTGGCTTGAACATGGATGGTCTTCTTGAAGATGTATCTTCAATAGTTTTATTATATTCTTATTTTCCATGATTCCTTCATTTGAGTACTTATGCATAACTCTTTCTAATTTCTTCATTCTTCTTTTCTAGCAACCTAGAGTGCTTCTCTTCATTCTCTATAATTGATGTGGATGTTTCTGTCTCTTCAACGTTCTTGTTGAGCTTGATGATTTTACTTCTCAATGTCACAACTTCTTCTTCAAGCTTCTCAACCTCTTATTCTTTCTTCATTATCTAAGACTTCATGACTTCTTATGTTCTTTTCTCTTCTTCAAGTTGGATTTTTAATGTGATTATTTCTTCTTCAAGTGCTTTCTCTTCTTGACCAAACTCTACCTCAAGCTGGTTAAGATCGTTAGTTCTTTCCTTAAAATGGTATGTCAATATCTTCTCTCTCATTTCTGCTTCTTCCTTATGTGTTGCTATGTTGGCTTCCAAATACTGTTTTTTATCTTTAAGATTTTCTTCAATCTTTATGGCTTCTTCTAGCTGAGTTCTTAAGTTCTTGATGACCTATTGGGATTCTTAAAAAATGTGAGCACTTTCCTTTTGTTTCATCAATTCCTTCTTGAGTGACTTGTTTTCTTCTCTTTTTTTTCTTAGTTCATCTATATCACAGATCAATTCTTCTTCATTTTTTCTTCCTTTCCAATTAGTTTTTTTGTATCATGGCATTCTATTGCAAGTTGTTCGTGTTTTTCACAATTAAATCAAAACAACATACTTTTGTTGATTATATACTCTTCATCTTTTGAATCTGTTTGACATGGTGAACATATTTTTTTTTTATATGTACCTGCATCTTCTTTGGCATTTTCTGAATCTGCGATGGGTGAAGAATATATATCATGTAATGTATCCCAAAGTTCTTTGGCTGATGAACATTTACCAACCTTTTCTCTTAGCAGATTAGGTAATCCTTCCTAGATGAAATCCATTGCTATTTTGTTATTCTTCTTCAATTCCTTCTCGGCTGCAGTCTTTTCCCTTTTTGAACTGTCATATCCTGTAAAGACTGATAGCCAAATATAATACCCATGTGCCTGTAAAAATACTTTTGTCCTTCCACTCCACATCTCATACTTTAAACCATTCTGACCATTGAACAATGGTACTCCATTCTTAGAATAATCCATGATCTCCTTCCAGTGGTTAAATTGTTTCATGAAGGAACCGGCTCTAATACCAATTGTTGGATTACTGAGAGGGGGGGGTGAATCAGTAATAGAGAAATTGAATCATTTTTAACCATAAAATGCAAGTGTTATATCAATGTAGCATTAGCATCCAATAGTTGCAAAGTAAATAAAAAATGAACAAATGAGAAATCATACGCATACACAATACACCAGTATTTTTACGTGGAAGCCCAAAGAGAGAGAAAACCATGAATAATTTTTTTTTATATGTATTTAAGAATTACATTCATTGGAGGCACTAAATTCCTTTGTTTTCTAGCTGCAACTAGAAGGAGGCTCCAACCCCCTAGTTTCTCAGGCTATAACCTGAGGGAAGCTCCAACTACTGAATTCTCTGGCTACAACCAGAAGGAGGATACAACCCCCT
>ML788152.1:158197-172431 GCA_009831015.1 Picea engelmannii | reverse complement strand
CCACTTAGTAATTTCTCCATTAACTTTATTATTTGAATAATTTATTTTGTATCCACTTTGACTTATAGTACACTCATCACTTCACTTTATTATTTAAATAATTTCTTCTTTGCAACCACTTTGACTACTTTGACCTTTTGGGGTTTCTAGATGACTCATGAGAGTTCTCCAACTTCACATGGCCATAACTCTCTAACCATGAGGAGTTGTGGCGTTCCACATACCACCGGAAATGGCATGACATGTACTATCCATATATAATAGTCTTACCTTCAAATATATTAAAACTCATACCATTATACATCAAACAAACTTGGGCCCATTACCCAAACCTTTGTGCTATCGGAATTTGCTACCGGACTTTCTTCAAGGGTTGACATCAATGACAACCAACCCAAATAATAAACAGTTTCTTCTGCAACCTACCTTTCCTTTGACTTTTAATACAAGCACCTGATTTGTAGCAACTCAACTGCAAGTTAGACACAAAAGACACCATTTCTACCAATTATATTATAGAATTCATTAGAATACCAATTAAACATAGCAAAGTGTACATGAATGAGTTCCAAACCGAAATGGGTATGGCTATGGTTACAATAAGGTGAAAAAGAATTGATAAAAGGAAAAAGGTGATATAATCATGACAATATCAAGTCCCATCATTTCCCCCCAATTGACATTGTTGCATGCCCTCATGCAACCTTTGTGATCAATCTAAATCAGAATATGAATGTCAATATTTATGATGGAGGTTGTCGACACTGTAGGTATGAGATCCCTTCTCACTTGAATAACATCCAACATTCTACTCAATGGCCTACCAAGATTTAGCCTCATCCCGTGGCTCCAATTCATAAAAGAATTAGGGGAAAATGAAATTTGAGGCCAATCTATATTGGACCACATATTATTAAGAAATCTGTATTATTTATCAACATGTTCACAGCATAAAAAGTTTGAATAAAAAAAGGATCTTTCCTTTTGATGTCTTCATAGGAAATACCTCATCTGTGTTTACAAGAAAATAAAGTATCCATTCTCATTTGATTAATGTGTTGAGCATAATAAGAGATTTCCTCTTATTGAGTTGTAGTGATTATGGTTACTCGTTCGAGTGACTTAAATAACCCATGATCTATCTAAATCATAATTTAAGGATGAGGGTACTCTCCACATACCCACAAATTACAATTCTATAGATTGTGTTCAATAGTAAACTAAGCTTGATTCCATTTCAATTAATGATACATAAAAGAGGTAAATGCCCTTAGCTACACATCACCAACAAATGGATTTGGGTTCCATTTGTAATCATGAAATATCATTCTTGTAAGATAACAACATAAGCAGTAGGGAGCCATTTTTATTTGATAAGGAATTGAAGGAGGGTAATCAAGTGTCATTTCTTTTCCTTCAATTCCTTCACCTTAACCTCAAGGTCTGAGATTTGTTTTCTATCTTCTTTCAATTTCTCCCACTTTTCCTTATTTGTGTCAACAAATTAAGTCCATCTGTCCCTCAAGTTGTGGATGATCTACTTATGTTTTACTAAAGGAACTACTCTTGTAGATTTCCAATTTCAAACCTCTTCTTTTAACTTTAACACTTGAAGAGGGTCTTTACTATTTGTGGAAATGGTTAGTGTACCCATTTTTTGGAAAATGGGTCTAGTGGGATCTGCTCCTGTTTGAGTTTCCACATCTTGGGAAGAGGGTTTGATGAACTCTACATCTATTTGAATTTCCACATCTTGGGCACTGGATTGAATGTTCCATGGTTAATCTATTTGAACCCCTATACAAAAATAAGTGGGACTATCACCTTTTGTGGCATGTTCTTTATGATCATCAATAGTGGATGTTGTAACAATTGGATCCTCATTCTCCTGAGTGATTATGGGTTGAACACTTATTTCCCCAGCAATTGGTTCAACATTTTTTTCTATGGTAGGGAAGTCAACAATATATTGATCTACTAGATTAGTGGCAACATCATCTATCAATGCAGCAGCAGTCCTGGTAATGAGTTTAATACAATATCCAACATTTTTTGTGGGAGATCCAATGAGATTTTTGGTAGACCCAATGGGTTCAAAAAATGTTTTAGGAAGATAAGTAGCAATCAACTCATCAATTGCAGTTTTTAGGGTTGCTTCCATAGCAACAGGTTTATCCATTTCTTTTATAGCAATCATTTTCTTATCATGGTCACCTTCAGGAAAAGGTGACCACATGAATATGTCAAGATCCTAGACAAGGGTTCCCATCCCTCCACGAGACTTAAGCCCATCTAAATTTATCCTAAGGGTCTTTAATTTATGTCTTAACCATTTATTTTCCTTCCTTAATTTATAATTTCTCTTTTTAAGGGTACAGTAAGAAGGTCCTATGTGTAGCTTACCCGATAAGAAGTTGGGCATCATTTTTCTTGTTTTCTTGCATGGTTCTATAGCAGGATCTCCATGAGATTTCGTGTCCAAAGTTCATTCCTCTGAAAAATTGTGCAAATAAATATCAATCAAATATCCACTTGATTCTGTGAATTTTTCTTCAATTTTTTTAGGAGAAGTTGCTTCTACAACAATTTGTTCTAAAGTAGGTTCTTGTGGGGCAGTAGTCTTTGTCTCATGAGGAGTTTATTCAACATTTTTTACTACTAGTCATTCTTGTGTGGTAGTAGTAAGACCTCACGATGCTAGTTCTTTTGTAATAACTTCCCTTTCCTCTCCCTTGCTAAATATATCAGTGGCTTCGGCAGCAAAAAACCCTATGACTAGTTCTCATGCAGCAGTCATAGGGTTTGCTTGTGTTGGTTCTTGTGTATCAACACAAACATTTTCTTAAGAATTTGTTGTTTATGTTGCAACATGGGATCTTTTCCTCCTTTTCTTTGGGAATTCTAACAATGACACCAAAATATTGGTTGTTCTTTTGTATCTTTCCCTCTTCTTTGTGTATGAACTTGTGCCTATGTTATATGGAGCTTCTTCAATAATAGGGAATGTCTAGATTATCTCTTTAGGAGGATACTCACCAACCAAAAATTCAATCTGAGCATGATTTAGCGCAACTTTTCTTTAGAACCACCTATCCCCTATTTGTGGTAAACTATTCACTCTTGTAATGGAGTCTCCAATCACTTTTATACGAACCCCTTCCACAATAGTAGTGGATAGAAGAAAATATTGTGCAAAATCAAGATCAATAGATGAATCAAACCCTTTCAATCTCTCAAAATACGTTATCTATCATGCATTGGAAAAAAATGGTATACCTATGGATTACTTTGCAACTAGACTAAACTTAAAAGTTTGTAACTAATAGCAAAACCTCCCGTGGTGATCAACAACAATGGTCTACAACTGAATAGACTGGAGTAACAACAACCGACATCCTAGAGTAGTAGCAAGCAAATGTTGTCCTGTAATAGCAACAGAAACAATACACACATTATCCAACTAGCAGGGAAGATGGAAACTAGTATGCCAAATTATGAATATAAGAGAAAAATAGCAAGTTTGGATTAGAAAATAAGTCAGTAACAGGCCATATCAAGCAAGAATCTAATGGAAATGATCAGGGTAAGTAAAACATGCAGAATAGAAACAAGAAAATATAGGGAAGGTGGTGATATAAACGATGATGATAAGTGATGAAAACAAACTTCATAATGGTGTCAATGTGTGTCTCCCCCCAATTGAAGGATAAGCCTCCCTCGGAGGATAAGCCACCCTCGGTCGACTGACAAAGAAAATGAGGATAATGGAAACTTAATGAAACTGTAAGTACAAGTAGAGTGGTGTTTATATTTGTATCGTACATGCAATTAGAAATGATGACCAGATCCATCAATCAAAGGTCACAACATGCAAAGAGAAATTGTAGATAGTTGACTTGATCAATGGAACCATCAAGTGAGGATCAACATCAAACAAGGTTTTGCAATAGGCGATAGAAGGATCTACAACAAACAAGGCCTCACAGAAGGAGAGATTAGGATCTATAGCAAATGAGGCTCTGCAATAGGAAAGAGTATGATCTACAACAATCAAGAACCCACAACAAAATAAACAGGTTCTGCAACAACCAAAGGTGC
Source organism: Picea engelmannii (assembly GCA_009831015.1). Taxonomy (NCBI): domain Eukaryota; kingdom Viridiplantae; phylum Streptophyta; class Pinopsida; order Pinales; family Pinaceae; genus Picea; species Picea engelmannii. Next base: position 168,333 of record ML788152.1, on the reverse strand, counting down.
AACAAATGATGGATTGGATTTGTAACAATCTTTCAACTTATACATAATTAGTGAAGTGGACCCCACCAGGTTCTGTAGCAAACATAGAAATGTATTCCACTATGTTCCGAGAAACTTTGTGTGGTTAGAACCTGGAACCAAAGAGATTTTTTTTTCAAAATTGAAGAAAGAAAAGAGTTTTTTTTCCAAATATTGGCCACCAGCAAGTTGGTTTGCAAACAATATTTTTCCAAATGTGCCCCAAAAGGATTTTTCACAATTGGAATTATTATTATTACAACTAAGAAAATCATGTTGTGGAAAGCCTAGGTGGCATGGCCATTATGCTTACAATCTCTGAATTTGAACAACGGGTAATATCTCTTACAAATGAATCTCTAGACAATATTTCCCCTGAACCAGAGGCAGCCCTGTGATAAAATCCATCGAAATGATTTCCCATTTTTGTTCAGGAATGGGAAGTGGTGGAGAAATTCGGCTGGGTGGGTATGTTCCACCTTGTTTTGCTGACAGATGTGGCATTCCCTTACAAACTTCAATACATCAATATTGAGACCCTTCCAAGTGAACCTCCCCTGAATTTCTCTATAAGTCTTCAGGTATCTTGGATTTCCTTCCAAAGGAGAAGTATGCACTGCATGCATAATTTTGTCTTTCAACTGTGATTCTGGTACTAAATATATCCAATCCTTATGATATATGATGTCGTCAATAACCTTGTACCTGTCATCGAAGACCTGACCATCAAGTATCTCACAAGAAAACATGTTTTTGGAGTATTCTACCAATAGAAGTGCCTTCCATTCCACTAAAATCTCCATGAGAGAAAGAGAGTGTGTATCCTCGATAGGGCATCATCAACCACATTATTTTTTCCTTTCACATACTCAATTTCAAAATCGTAGGCTTGGATTTTACTGATCCATTTTTTTTACGCTCACTCATCTCCTTTTTCTCTATGAGAAACCTCAAGCTATTATGATCAGTCTTTACCTTGAACCTGTTCCCCACCAGGTACTGCTGGAATTTGGTCAAAGCATGCATTATGGCCAACATCTCTTTGTCATATATGGAGTAATGCCACTCATACTCTCGGAGTTTGTGGATCTCAAGTGCTATGGGGTGACCATTTTTCATCAATACAGATCCTATCCCAATTCCTGAAGCATCACACTCCAAGACAGAGGGCTAGGTGAAATCAAGGAGTGGTAAAATAGGGCATGAGCTCATCACCTGCTTCATTTTCTCGAATGTCTCTTGATCCTCCTCTATCCAAACGAAAGCCCCCTTTTTGGTGAGATCGATCAGTGGCGTTGTCAACTGTGAGAATCCCTTAACAAATTTCCTGTAGTAAGTGCAAAGACCAAGGAAGCTCTTCAGTTCTATCACATTCCTAGGAGTTGGCCACTCAATGATCGCCCTGATATTTTCTTGGTGCACCTATACCCCATTCTCCCCAATCACGTGCCCCAAGTAGAGAATCTCTTTCATACCAAATTCTCACTTGGATTCCTTCGCATACAACTATTGACTCTCTATAATACCAAGTACTTCATCCAAATGTCGCAGATGGTCTTCCCATATTTTGTTGTATATGAGGATGTCGTCAAATAAGACCAATAAGAAATTCCTCAGTTTCTTATTGGACACATGATTCATGCAGGACTGAAAAGTGCTAGGGGCGTTAGTTAGCCCGAATGGCATGACCAGAAACTCATAATGCCCATAGTGGCATCTAAAGGTTGTTTTAAGTACGTCCTTCTCTCGTACATTGATCTGGTGATACCCTGATCAAAGATCAATCTTCGAGAAGAATTTGGCTCCCCGAGCTCATCCATTAATTCATCGATCCTGGGTATGGGGTACCGATTCTTGATTGTCTTCTTGTTTAGGGCCCTGTAGTCAATACACATCCGCAGAGTATCGTCCTTCTTCTTGACTAAGACAATGAAAGAGGCAAATGGGCTAGAACTAGGGTGGATGTGGCCTATTTTCATCAATTCTTTAATGGTCTTTTTAATCTTGTCCTTGTAAACTTTAGGGTGTCTATAGGGGTTTGTGATAACTGCTTGGACCCTCTCCTCTAACTCTATGATATGCTCAAAACCTCTATCAGGTGGAATGTCAGGAGGAATGTCACTAAATAGTTTGTGATGTTCGCGGAGTAATACCTATAAATCATCTGGAAGTTGTTGCAAATGGTCAGGTGGATCTCTGTCAGAAATAAAACACTCTACAACCCACTCTATATTACCATGCCTCATAATTGCCTCCATGTTGTGCGATGACACAATATTCTATGGGTACTGGTGCATGGCTTGTAGGACCACTTTCTTTCCATCCGGGCCTGTGAACTCCATCTCCATGTTCCTATGATCAGTAGTGTATCTCCCAATAGAGTAAATCCATTGGACGCCCAATGCTACATTGGTGTCTGGTATTTCCACCACAAAGAAATCATTTGTCATTGAGTAGTTTCCCATGGTTATTGTGAGCTTGGGAATCCACTTGGTGCAAATCATCTAGTGGCCTCCTGGTATGACTACTGTGAACCCATCGAATTCCTTTGTCAGAATTCCTCTCCTCTCAACCATGTTACCGTCAATGAAGTTATGGGATTCTCCCCCATTGATCAATGTTGTCACAATGTGCCCATGTAGGACACCTCTGACCCTGAAGGTATGATACCTCGGAAATCCTGACATCGAGGCCATGACTGGGTCCTTAGCCCCAGATCGTGCCTAGACCCAAAGAAAAATCAGTGGTAACTTCAAAATGGGTCTTCAAGCATGCAGCAGACGGAAGCGTGGACAAATACAAGGCAAGGTTCGTAGCTAGAGGGTTCTCCTAGAAGGAGGGAGAATATTATGATGAAACCTTTTCTTTTTTTTCCATATATATTTCTATTAGAGCCATTATATCTCTTGATGCCTCCATGGGATGGAGTCTACATCACATGGATGTAAAGACAACTTTCCTCAATGGAGAAATTGAAGAAGAAGTATACATTGAACAACCTCAAGGCCTTGAAGTACATTCCAGAGATACTCAAGTTTGCAGATTAAATAAATCCCTATATGGACTCAAGCAAGCTCAAAGAGCTTGGTATGCCAGAATAAACATCTACTTAATAAGACTTGGTTTCTCTAAGAGTCGTGCATATCCAAATCTCTACTAAAAATTTGTGAACAATGCACCTGTGATTCTACTGCTATATGTCAACGACTTATTCTTGATAGGGGCAGAGCCTCTTATCACCCAATGTAAGAAGGAACTAGCTTTTGAGTTTGATATGAGAGATATTGGTCTCATGCACTATTACTTGGGACTAGAAGTATGGCAGAAGCGTGGTGAAGTCTTCCTTGGACAAGGAAAGTATGCAGTGAAGATTCTTCAGAAATTTGGAATGATGGATTGCAAATCCATGGCTACTCCTATGACCATAGATATAAGAAAAGTAAGAGACTCAGGTTCTGATCCAGTAGACCCATTCTTATATCGGAAATTGATTGGGTCGTTGATGTATCTAGTAAATACTCGATTAGATATTTGCTTTGTTGTAAACACCTTAATTAATTTCCAAGTGGAACCTAGACATGAGCATTGGATAGATGCAAATCATGTTCTAAGATATATTCATGGGACGCTAAACTATGGTTTATGATACATCTCAACCGGTGATATACAACTTCATGGATTCACAAATTCAGATTGGGCAGGGAGTGCAGAAGACAGAAGGAGTACTTCAGGGATGTGTTTCATCTTGGGATCTGCTATGACATCATAGGCCATCAGGAAACATAAGTTTGTCGCACTCAGCACAACACAAGTATAATATATTGCAGCATGTGAGGCATGTACCGAAGCAGTATGGTTGAGGAAGCTTATTTCGGGATTATTTGATCAGGTACCATATTCGACCATAATATATTGTGACAATCAAAGTTTTATAAGGCTATCAGAACACCCAGTGTTTCATGACCGGTCGAAACATATTGAGATCAAATACTACATTATTTGTGATAAATTCAAGGAAGGAGAAGTGAAACTATAGTATATATCCATAGATGAGCAGGTAGCAGACATTTTGACAAAGCCTTTATCCAGGATAAAGTTTGCGTACTTAAGGGACAACTCGTGGAGATAAATCCCTTAGATGAAAGGGAAGAGATGCTTCCTTGGGTTGGGAGGGAGCACTGATATATATTATTGATTCATGGGAAGTTCCTTTCCAGTTCGTAAAGTGGTTTGAGATTTCTGACGGACAGGCATTTTCCAGTTCGGAAAATGGTCCAGATCGGACAGTGATTTTCGCAATGAAAATGATCCGATAGATTGTTGATGTACGATAGACAGTGATTCCCCTTATGGCCAGTGTGGAGGAATGGTCTAGGGCAGTCATTCTTCTTGGAAGTCACTCTGAGTAGTGGTCACGTAGAATGGTCTACCTCGTCGAGTGATTATTCTTTCGAAGTTCATAGTTATGAGCAGTTTCGAAGAATGGTATGTTTTGTAGGTTGGTGCAGGACAATCATTTCCTTAGGAAATGGTCTGGACAATCATTCCCTAGGGAAGAATCGTTCTTTCTAGGTTTCACTATGATTAGTGCCAGAGGAATGGCCCAGTTAGGTGAATGGTCCAGGTTCAGAAATCAGGGACATGCATTCCCTAGGGTAGACTCATTCTCTCCAGGTTGCACTATGATTAGTGTCGGAGGAATGGCCCAGTTAGGTGAATGGTCCAGGCTTAGAAATCAGGGACAATTATTCTTCTATGCTTGGAAATAATAGTTCAGATAGCCCATGGCTGATGTTTTACTTTCTGATGGCAGATGATCTTCCAGATCTCACAAATGTGACTGGAAGAATGGCCCAAATGACTCAGTTTGTATCATGATCTTGTTTATGTAGATTGATATCAGATGATATGATTGTTATAGAGACTTTATGTCTCTGGATAGTAGTTGTATACTACTATGAATAGACACAGTTGTGTTCTATTGGATGGAATTGTTCTAATTTCCATGGAGACTATCTAGTTGGATAGTGATGATGATGTTACCGGTTGAATGGTTTGTTTGTGATCAAGACCATTTCCTTTTATACCTCCATAGCTAGGAGGGAGTGTTGATATTATGGTATTTGTGGGAGGTATTAACATCCACTTGTAATAATTGACGAGACTAGAATATTCCAAGAAGCAAGAAGAAACCCTAAAGCATTGGACATAACCCTAGAAGACAAGTCGGCTAAGGAAAATAATTAATATTGAGATTTTAGCCTCCAGAAAGAGAAGTTGGCCCAGACAACTAAGAAGGAGCAGTATAAATACAGGATGCCAGAGCTCATTTGATACACAAAGCTTGCAACTGCAGAAATTTAGTGGTAAGCAAGTCTGGAGAGTAGTTGCAGCGACACATAATGCAACTTGTAATTTTGGTCTTTCTGGGTTGACTTTCTGATCAGTCTTGGTTATTTTTGCTTGGTGCATTATCCTTGGCTATCTATTGATTTGCTACCATAATTATTCTCTCTATCAAGGTTAAGGTGCTCGAGGGTGGCATTTGTGCCTATGGTTGGGTGACAATATTGTTATATTATATATGGTTAAACAAGCACACCCACTTTTCTAAAATAAATATCTCTCAAGATCCACCAAAATAAGATTTTGGTTTGAGAAAATATCTCAACCATCCATGAGATTCTCAACCTCTCTTTGAGATTGGGAAACTAAATGTGAGGTGGATTCTCACACTAAATTAATTTCCTTTTTATGAATATTAATAAATAATTCATTTTCACATAGTATTTGGACCTTCATATAATATATTTCTCCTCCATGTTGACTAGGGATTGTGACATATGTTATTTCATGGTGTCAAGGTGTATACGACACTTAGCAAGGTACATATGACACTTTTACAACACTTGCAACACTTAGGTGTAAATAGGGATGACACTTAAGTGTGACATTCTGATGTGTAACATGGTTGCAAAGCCAAATTTGTGTGGGCAAAGTCACAACAAAGAACATTTGACGAGCTGAAACATCGTTTATGCTCAGCCTCGATGCTCACCTTACCCGATCTGCTACAACCTTTTGAGATTGAAATAGATGCTTCATACTACATCGTTGGTGTTGTTCTCACTCATCACTATCATCTGGTGGCCTATTGTAGTGAGACACTCTCAGATGTTGTCCATAAGTACCCACCTATGAAAAAGAGATGTATTCCATTGTACAAGCCTACCGCCAATGGAAGCATTACATTCTAGGGAAGGAGACAATCATCCATATGGATCATAAGCATATGTAGCTCATGCAACCATAAGGAAAATTACAAAATGACTGCCATCAAAAGTGGTCGACATACTTGTAGCATTTTCACCTCAACGATAAATATAAAAAAGGGAGCATCAATCGCATCGTTGACTGCCTCAATCAATCTCTAATTGCAGCGCTAACCACAGTGCTCAACTCTTGCAGGCATGAGACCTTTGTGTGGTCTCAACTCTATGAAAACGATATAGATTTCTCTACAACCTACCAAATATTGGGAAAAGGCACGGTCGTTGTTGACCTTCATATTCAAGATGGATTGTTATGCCATCTGGGCCATCTCTGTGTTCCTTCAAGAAAGCGTGCAAAGTTGATTTGTGAAACCCACTACAGTGGGGTGGAAGGACACTTTGACGTGAAGAAGATAGTGACAATACTACAAAAGTATTTATATTGTTTGAAGCTTCAACAAGATGTCAGTAAGTATATTATATCCTTCATTGATTTCTCTATCACCAAGTCAACCATTAAAAAATAAAGATTGTACACACCTTTGCCTACTCCCTAAAAGCCCTGGGAATCCATCTTGATGGACTAAATGTCAAATCTCCCCTCAACCAAGCATGGAAATGATTGTGTATTTGTGGTTGTTGATCGATTCTCTAAGATGGCCATTCTAATAGCCTGCAAGAAGAGTATCACAATCGAGGCCACTTCCAATCTCTTCTTTGTGCATGTGTGGGTACACTTTGGACTACCATAGAACATCATATCAGATCGAGATAGTGGGTTCTTGAGTACATTCTAATCGAGCCTCTAATCATTGTTGGACACCAAGCTCACCAAATCCACTGCCTTCCACCCCCAAAGTGATGGAAAGACAGAAATCATCAATAAGATGGCCATGCATATCTTTCACATGTACAACTCTAAGCATCCACACACATGGGATGAGAGTGTTCCTTATGTTCAACACAACTACAACAAATCCCTCCATAGCTCGATCGGACACATCCCTTTTCAGGTGGGCTAGGATTTCAACCATTGGACCCCATTGATGTAGCACTACCCCTTGCATCCACACAAGAAACATCTTCCCATGATCAATCTGAGGCCGACAAATCCACCAAATTAATTGAACGGATTCAACACATCCACCAACAGGTCCATGATATTTTACAAAAAGACAATGCTAAGTACAAGCATCGCCATGACCAACACCGGGTTCCACATAAGTTTTAGGTGGGAGACAAGGTTTGGTTGCATTTGTAGAAAGAGTGCCTTATAAAACCCCATCAGAAGTCGTGTCAACTTCGCTATGGAACTTACGCCATCACCAAGGTTGTGGGAAACAATGCTTTTGAGTTAAGTATTCTCCCCTTCCTTGGCTTGCACCCAGTATTCAATGTGGACCTCCTTTGGCCATATTTTCCACCGGTATTGGACACATTGGGGGTGGCAGAGTAGCTGACACATACAGAGCTAAACCCTAACTGCATGGAACAAGAAACCATTGATTGAATCATGGACACACAAGTTAAGGGCACTCACCAACAAAATATCCAACACTATTGGGTTGTCAAAGCAGGCAGCTACTACACCAAGGCAACTAGCTCACCAAGCGTCAAGTTCAGCATAAGTTTCCCCATTTTATGGGGCCACTCAATGCAATGGAGACCATTGCTTTCTAGGGTGGGGAACTGATCTAGGTGGACATCGATGGCCACCCACCTATTCCACTAGGTCAAAACACAGTTTCCATCTTGGCATTTTTCTACGATTTTTTTCAGGTCTTGAACTTTGAGGGTCGATTTGAGGCCCTAAATGATGTTTTTTTGGCGCGATAATGCCTAGTAGATACTTGAAGGCATGTATTGAGCCATTCAGAATGTGTACTTCTTGGCTACATCTTTCCAACAAGCTATCAAGCACCCCAAGCAAATACTATATGCAAACGTTATGCCCCTGGGAAGTTGACGTATCAACTAACCACATCGAGGCCCACACACCTTTTGGTGTTTCATCTTTTAGGGTTATGATTTTGGATGTTTAGGGTTTTCACAATGATGTTTTATGTTAAAAGGTATTTTAGCCTCATTGTAATCACTTATTGTGGATGCATGTAGCCATCACATCTCTTCTCAGAGATAAGTTGCCACCATTCTAGCAAGTTCATGTCACTTTGCATTTTTACAGCTCCTCCATATTTCATTCATTAATAGAAATTGGGTATTATTGTATCTTTGTGTTTCTATCATATTTTTTTGTTTCATTTCATTCCCTCATAAATTTGAATCACATATGGATGGCTCAATATGGGTGGATGTTTGACCTTGGTTAGAGTGCTTGCATAACACTCTTACCTAGGAGGTTGATACTAACTTATTAGGTGCACACAATGGAGGATTCAATTGGTCGATTAGGAGATGTACCTACCTAGGAGGAGGAGCACTAGGTACTTGGAGGATGGAACATACCCCCTTAGAGGTTGAACACTTGACTTGAGGATGCTTGGGTCGAGGAGCATACTTTATGGAGGTTGGTCATGGAACCAGACACATATATTGAGGAGGATCATCAGAGCTTAGTGACCGCATTGGCATATGAGAGGACATATGGCACACAATTAGAGGGGGAGTGCCTTACATGAAGACACTTCGATAGTGAACCAAAATGGAAGAGGAAATGTTAGACTAACAACTTATTGGAGAAACACTATCTATGAGGAGGGTTGTTGATCCAAAGGAGGATCGTGCTTGGAGGGTGTTTCACTTTGAGTATTGGATAAACCCTAGTTTGACACAAATACATCCTTCTATTGTACAATGTTCCATGTGGGTTTACTTGTATGGACATATGTCCTTGTTTTATGTTAGTCTCCCTCACCTACTCTATATATAAAGGGAGGAAAGAGCTCTTAAATTCAATATCAACTTTGTATTATATTCCTTGTATTGTATTAGAGAAGTATTGTAGAGAGCAAGATATTAGGGTTCATGAGGAAAGCCTAGGAGTTAGACCCTAGGGATCATGAGAAAACCTTAGGTGAAGACAAGGAGAGAGAGAGAGAGAGAGAGAGAGAGAGAGAGAGAGAGAGAGAGATCTTGGATTTTCATGGAGAAATTGTTCTTGTGTGATGCTAGGGTTTACTCTTATGATGTTGAGGGTTTTGATATGCATGTAAACCCTAGAGAAGAATATTGCAATTGAAGATGATTATGTTTATTATGGTTCTTGTTGTAGTGTTAGGGGTAGAAGACATGGAGAGTGGAGCTAATGCCTTGCATAATTTTGGAGCCTTGTTCTTCTGGAATGTGAGGCTACAACAAGATCATGGACAAACTAGTTTCACAAGTATTTAGATTGGTGTGATGTCTTTCTTAGAAGAAGACAATTATTGTTTCCTTGATTTTCCATGGAGGTCTTGATGCTTGTGTTGATGCAAAAGTTGAAGACTTAAACCCTAGAATGGACATGTAGATTTAGAGGTTATCACTAGAGTTATCTTACCATGTACTTATGTGATAAAGCATGGCTAGGATTTGTAAACACCAAGGAAGACAATGATGCTAGTGTGGAGAGCTTGTGTGATACAAGCTTGTTGTATGTGCCAATGATGACTTGGAAATGTGGATGCTAGCATCTAGAGGATCTTTGGTGGAGTGACCAAACTTGATTAGGAGTGATTCCTTGCTAGGAGGAGTTGGTGGGTAGGGTTTTCCTATCGTTTCCTTATCTAGGTTTTGGAAAACTTGACTTGTACGTACTTTGTGACAAAGTTGTGTTATATATATATATAAAGTTTCCATCTATGAAAATTTTGTGTACTTATAGATTTGATTTATTTATAGTTTATG
>ML788152.1:131857-157773 GCA_009831015.1 Picea engelmannii | reverse complement strand
GGTTGATTTTATGTTGTGAACCATGATATATATAATAGAAAATAAACTATAAATTTCAGAAAAATACCCTTAAACTTCAACAACATCAAAACATTCACCATGAACAACAGAATAATATAGAGAATAATCCTTAAGGTAGGGTAACACCATCAAATACTCCTTATGGAATGAATCACTCTACAAGCCATGCTTATTACAAAACAATGCATCCAACAGACCTCTAATACAATGATACTCATGAGTATTCCCAAGGGTCTATGCCAACTACCCCTTATTATTATATTATTTCTTTTTAATTACATAGTGGGTCCATTTATTACCCATCAACTAACAAGTGGGAATATTCCATGATTATAGTGACATTACATTCATTATCCCCTTGAGCACCTCCCTAGGTACATTACATTCTATCCCCCTTTGTATGTTTCATCCCCGAAACATGAAAAAAAGCCATATAATATTATCTACTAAGTAATGTAGTCAATTGTCATGCACGAACATCAATCCATCCTAGTGAAATGTGGACATGGGGTCCAATTGTGGATTGTGGCCTTTCCTCCTCGATCTTGATTTTGGTTTCTATGAAATCTCCATGCATTACTTTTAGTCCTCCACGTGCCTCCATGTTGGTTGTCTTTCTAGTTCCATGTTGATCCATAGTGAATTTGCTAATGTCCATGCCCTTGCCTTGATGACTATTGTTTCTCTGGGTAGTGTGGGTGGTGACATACATCAATCTTAGCTATTGGTTATTCTTTCTTTGACTCTTCAACATGAGGTTCCTTTAAGTCATTTAGCTCCTTAACTTCTTATGTTTTATGTCTTTCCTAGAGATTTTCTTCCAATGCTTCTATAGGCTCTTCTTCAACTTTGGACTCTTCATATGATGTGTCGTTAAGTACTGCAATTAGTTCATTGCAAGGACTTTTTCATGTGCCTCCTTGGGCCCTTCTTGTTTAATAACAAACATCTCCTACAATGTGATTTTTTATTTCTTCTATTAAAGCTTCAAAAACTTCTTTTGCGTATTAATATTAACATTAATACGCATTGTACCAACTAAGTCCATCCAATAATATCCCAAAACAATATCCATATCATCCATATCTATAGCATAAAAATCTGAATGCAACACATTTATCCATGGTAATCTTCAAATCTTTAAAAATTGGAGCATTTTCACCGCTTTGAATACTATAAGTGGGAACTTGCAATCTTTTAACCAAGTTTGCATTGATAAAATTATACTTGCAACTACGGTTAATAGAGGCAATGACCTTCTCTTGTTAAATACATTTATGAACCTATAATATGAAGTTTGTGCATAAAAACAAACTATTGGTGCTCTCTTTATCCTTCTTCCAAACATGAGTCCACCTATCTAAAAATATGTGTTCATGTTCTTCTCCTAAAAGTTACATCTTGTCATAGTTAAGAAAATACCACCAATGGTTGCACCACCTCTAAAATTCATCATATGATTATGACCACATTACATTCATTATCTCCTTGGGTATCTCCCTAGGTACCCCATATTATCCTCCCTAAGTACATTACATATTAAAATTTTGGTTACAAGAATACCAATTTTCAAGGCCATGATTTCAAAAAAGTTGTAATTTTAGCACTGAAAAAAATAGGGGGCACTAGTAAGAGCGCCACCTTTCGATTCAGTGGTTGATTTTAATATTTTGGTTGCAAGGATATTAGTTGTTAAATCCACAATTTCAAAGTAGTTGTCATTTTAACCTCAAAAAAAAATGTTGCTATCAGTGCCACTTCGATTTGGGGGTTGATTTTAATGTTTCCATTGAAAATATTACCACGCTATTAACACGATGGTTACAAAAAGTAGTAATTTTAACCCCAAAAAGAAAAAAAATGATACCAGTAGCACCACTTTTCGATTTGAGAGTTGATGTTGGTGTTTTTTACCCAAAAATATTGGTAGACTAGAGTTATCACTTTGAGGTCATGGTTCTCATTAAGTTGGTAACTGTGTTGAATATCATAGTAAAAAAATACTCGCACAAATCAATAAGCCAAAGAATGAGAAGTAGTGTGATCGAAAATTAGAACAAGAGAAATAAGATCTCAAGAAGAAATTCAACAAGAACCTATTAGAGAAAGATGAAAAAAATTCTCGCATAAGGAACCTTAATCAGGGGTTGATTGAATGAATAAAAGGGTTAAAATATGAGAAGTCAAAGAGTCGAGATCTTAAAAATAAATTCAACAAGTCAAAAAATAATGAATAACTTTCACACTTGATGGATCATAATCAAAACTTACACAAATTAAGAAGCTAAAGAGCGATAAGAAGTCACTGCAGGAAAAGTTATAGCAACTTACCAACAAGGTAACATTGATTGGTTAAGAAACAATGACCAATCTAATTGATTTAGAGGAATCATTAGACGTAAAAATCCAAACCATGGAGAAAGAAAGCAATACAAAGCAAATTAACATCAAAAATCATGAAAGATGCAAATCCAATTGAAGTAGGAATATCTGCAAACGTTGAAATACAATGGAAAATCCAAGTATCTCTACCTGTAATCATTTAATGATCAACAAGGCAATACAAGCATGCAAAGAAAATATACTACCAAAAGTGAAACAAGAAAACACAAGAAGTGTGATAAGAAAATATCATGTCACAAGGACACTTTATCGGCATCATAATCATAAGGGGGTTAATACTTAAACCAATCAATATATCAACATTGCTCAGAACAAAGACAAAATTTGAATTATATTCTCAAGAATATCAATTCTAGTGCAATTCAATCTCAAAACAAAATTTGTCACCACACACTCCCACAAAAGATCAAATTAGGTTGGTAAACCCCTTTCACTATTTGACAATTATACTCTGTGCTTTGAAGATCATATCATCTTGTCTTCAACCTCAAGAATGAAGAATTATGACAAGGCATTGCAGGCTAGAAAAAAGATGTAGCCTTTTTCATAAAATGCTTTGAGGACAAAGCATCTTTGAAGAGATAGGCAATGTAATTAACATAAAATATAGAAATAAATATAAATAATAATAAAGCTAACAGACCTAACCTAACTAAGGATATGACCTAACTAAGGGACATTACCTAACTAAAAGATTTCATTATTCAACCATTGTGAATATGTGTAAGTATACCATCGCGTGTTATTGTATCATCATATATCTTATTATTTATTCTATTATATAATATGTGTCTGTATATGGATTTCAATCTATTGTCCTTCTTATGTTGGATATTCCTCAATAAATGAACTATTATTTGTTTCAAGGTCTTATTGCAACACCAAATTGGATAGACTCAACGCATTGGGGGAATTAAAGGTTCTTTTCAAATTTGTGACATTGTTGATAATGCGAAGGCATTCATGATTTTAGGTTTGGTTATTCTCAAAAAGGTGTGGACAACCTAGTAAACAACCTTTGCCTTGTCAATTTTCACATGCAATTCTATGTGACTAATTTTCAGATCTAAAAATTGCTTCCTAGTGAACTAACAGTAAACCCTAGCTATTATCACCGAACAATTTTATACTGAAAATAATTGACTGAAAATATATGCATCGAAAACAACAAGATCATATATGAATCATCAACACACATGAGACATAGATTTATGTTCTATAACCTTGTTAATTTCATAAATTTTGAGGGCACAAACCAACCCTCCCAGCTGTCACAATTACATCAAAAATTGAGGACAAAACCAGTGGTCTCAACCAATACAAATTCACCAAAATATGAGGACAAAACTAATCCTCTCAAGAACCAAAAAATCAACAAAATATCCGGTACAAATCAAAATTTACAAATCTATTGCAGACCACCTGTATAGCCTGCTGACATTAGCCTCTATGGACATGCTCCTGCCCAAAAAACCTATACTGATGTACGTGATTTCCCCTTCTGCAACCCACGTACATATGTGACTATGCCCACTTCAACCCATGTATATATGTGATTATGCCCACCGCAACTTGCGTACATGTACGAAAACCTGTACGGTCACTTTTGTATGATTCACTCCACTCATACGGTTTCTTCCTTATGTGGTTGCCTCTCTCTTAGGCCAGATTTTCCAAAGTTATAGACATTCCCTTGCTAAAATCACCAAACTCCTTGGCACGAGTGCAGACTCACTTATGCCAACTCCATCATGTCTCCACACACACTCTACATAATGAAATGTCACAATGACCTATCTCCTTTATATACAATTCTTAGGGGTTATCATAGAAGCCCCTCCACAAGTCAACATCAAATTAGACTTTCTTGTGGGTGTGAAGCCCCAACACAAACCCACAAATCCCATCACCAAGCCCATGAAGCCCTAACTTCATTCCAAAGGCGGTTTTCACCAAACGAAGAGTGTAATGTGGTGCCCACGACGATTCCCACATGCCCAACACCTAGGGCCATGTGAGAATACATGCCTGAAGCTACAAAACATCAACACTCCCTCTTAGCGAGGGAGGTAGCTAAGAGGAAGGTATTCTCACCACACTCCACAATCACCTGGAGGTATCTTTGTCTCCCGTATTGGATCCTCTACCACAACTACTTCCCAATCCTCCTGATTGGCTACTCCCTTTGTCGCCAAAGCAAATCATGCTCTATGGTCCTCCTGATTGGTTGCATCTTTGGTCACTGAAGCAAATCCTACTGTATGGAACGATCTAATCCTGGAAGACATCCTTCTCCTAGAAGCCTTCCGCTCCCTAGCATCCTGCATGGCCATCTCAACCCATGACACCCTCCTGACAGTCTTGGAAGATGCCTCTCTCCCATCTGGACCTGAAGGTTGGCTCCCACTAAATGACTGAATCTCCCTCTGAGCCTCTTGACTCCCTATGAAGTCGAACCCCCTCTGAGCCTCTTGACTCCCTATGAAGTCGAACCCCCTCTGAGTCTCCTAACTCCCTCTAAAGTTGGACTCCCTTTGAATCCACCGACTCCCTCTACATCTACACAACCTATGGAGATACCTACTCCCTGTCCATTGTCCTCTGCACATTCACGGGAGGATACTCCTCATCTATCTCTCTGCTACTATTGGCCATAGCACACATAGGTTGGCCCCTCATCCCATATAGGTTTCCCTCTCTAACTCTAAGACCATTGTTGCACCTGGGCTAGATCCTCTGGGCATACAATAACACCTGTCCATTCAGGAACAACACTGCATAACCTTACTCCTCAATCATTGAGGTTGAGAACACACTCTTGGCACCCATAGCACATTTACCACCCGCAACACATCTCATGACTCCATCTAGAACAACGTTGTACCATACCCCCGCACTACATTTCTGGTCCTCATACCAAGCTCCACGTACATATCTAAGTCAAACTTTGTGAAGCTCTCGAAAAAATATTGTGTCCATGTCATGTGTCAGCGACTCTCATTGTACAAGAACCATGCAATCCACTTAAGGAAAGCATCGTACTTATCCAATGAACTTATGCCCAAGTCCATCATCCAAGTCACCAAAAAACTCTTTGCATCTACACATGCTACAACTGATCATGTGTCCTCGTCTAAAACAGTCCCAAGCTGCGGTTGGACACTTGGTCAAGTCCACTCTAAACCTCTGCAAGTGTCCTCATTCTTCTGGGTCAAATGCCTCATACATTGTCATACCTCGACAATATGCAACTCTTAGGCATGTTGAAGACTTTATCTCATTAACCTAACATACACACGAAGCCATCCCATCTGTGCCAAAGCACTTGAGCTACGCCCATCGCAACTCACTATGACAAGTCACTAGAAGTCCATCCTCACAGTTGACAACCTGACACACAACATACTATTGCAAACCAAGCTCTCTGCCAATCCACCAAAACTCCCAACCTGCCACACCACCAAGTTGCAATAGTCCACAAATCCTCGTATGAACACTCTCCTCCATGTCTCAAACCAGAGACCATCTAACTTGTTGCAACCTACAACCGTCACCTGTGACCTGACCGAATAGAAACAAGAAATTTGCAACCAATTATTGTAGCCGTGTCTCAAAGATTATCCGCTTCTCTTCAGATCCCAAGCTCTGATACCATCTCAATTTTCACATGAAATTCTATGTGACTAATTGGTAGATCTAAAAATTGTTTCCTAATGAACTAACAGTAAACCCTAGTTGTTATCACTGAACAATTTTACACTGAAAAATAATTGACTAGAAATATATGTAGCGGAAACAACTGTTGATGTTTCTCTAGTTAGCAACATCGGGCAGACATTCTCCCAGATTGGTCATGCTGATTTGGCCAAGGAAGAATGATACATTCACTCATGGGGCCATGCTAATTTGGCTAGTGGTGAATGGCCCATGGGCAGTCTTTCTCCTATTAGTCATGATGATTTAACCAGGAGTGAAAAAGACTCGAGATTCTCTCACATTGCCTACTACAAGATAGAGTGATCTATTTTTTATAGGGCAGGTTTGACTTGTTTACAAGTCTAGTCTAATGTTGAAGATGTAGGCTCAAGAGACCTCTTGTGATGAGGGGCTTCTCGATGGATCTACTCAACATTAGAGCCCTGTATTAAATAGACGTGCATGTGAGGAGATGATAAATCAACAAGGCTCATGAACAACTTTTCTAGTGAAGAAGAGATGTGAAGAAGACAAGACAAACCATTAAAGAAACCCCAGAAAGCATTAAAGAAGATTTTGAAGACAAAAGTACAAGTCATCCCCACAAGTAAATTGAGGGTGACTTGAATTGTATAAATAAAGGCTTGATCATTTCATTTGACACACACCAACACAACTCTTCTCACCTAGTGCACAAGTCCTAGTTGCCAGTTGCGCAAATTTTGAGGTGCGTTATCTTTTAGGTGATCTTTTGGATGCGCTATCTTTGAGGGTTCTTCCTCATTCAAGGGAGAAACTATCTTGTTCTAGGGTTTCTTCATTTTAATGGTCATGTACTTGGATTGATCTCTTCTTAAGAAAAGTTGTCAGGTTTTCTCCCAAGGTTGGGTTTCCTAGGATACAAATATTGTGTCCACTGTGCATGGCTATCTTTCTATGATTCTATTGTTTTCACTGCAAATTTATTTTGGTTGAGATTTTCAGTGTGTAATTATTCTATGATAATAGTGGCATAAAATTGTGTTTGAAATCATAAGAAAATAATTATCAAATCTAAAAATTGAAAATTCAACATGATTTCAGAGCTTTGTTGAAATATGCCACTGCACAGTCACAAATCTGAAATTTCTTTGAAGGTCATTGGGCATTTATTGGACAATGTTGGGACTTATTTTTCCATAGATCAACTCACCTTTCCCTAACACATCTGCTGGTGCTCTAAAATTGACATTTGGTCAAAATTGGCTTTTTCTTTTTAGGCTTTCAAGCTTGTTGATGTTCTTCAGGTCATTTTGATTCAGATTTCAAACTTCTTCTTGTTAAGATGGTGTCTAGTCTTAGATTATAAGACAGGATGGATGGTGCTACAAATTTCAGATCTTGAAAGACCAAGAATCTTTCAAAAATCAAGTGCTTCAATTGTCATACATTTGGTCACTATGCTTCTCAATGTCCTCGGAAGAAAAGGAAGGGAAAACAACATGCATCAACAACCGGTGTTAATGAGCATCCACCACACAAGAAGACAAAGGAATCTAAGCTTGATGAGATTGAAGGTGAACTTTGGAAAGATTATTTCTTTGTCTTCGCTCTTACATGCACTATTACAGATAGTAGTGATACCTGGTTGGTAGACAGTGGTGCTTCTAGGCACGTGAAAAGTTACTAAGATTCTCTTAGAGATTTAAGAGAGAAGGACTCAACATTACAAGTGGAACTTGGAGACAATCCCAAGTATGCAATAAAAGGAGTTGGAACAACATCGTTTCATCTTGAGTATGGAGATTCTCTACACATGAGAGATGTATTTTTTGTACCAGGATTAAGGAAGAACCTGCTCTCTATCTCAGCGTTGGAGGATAGAGGTTACAGAGTTGCATTTGTAGATGGTCAAGTTCTTGTATGGCCTAAGGGATCGAGCATAGACTCAGCAGGAGTGATTGGTGTTTGAGAGGGAGGACTGTACAGATTATCAGGACGTCCAACCCAAGCATTAGTACATGACAGTATCATTTTATGTGAATTATGGCATCGAAGATTTGCTCACCTGCATTACAGGGCTTTGCCAGTATTAAGAAGAATGGTTACTGGTACTCCAGAGCTCCAGGTAGAGCATGCGGGTGTTTGAAGGGGATGGACACTCAACAAGAATACTAAGGGACCTTATCCAAGCAGTGATAGTATATCCAAAGGGATCTTGGATCTAGTGCATTCAGATGTATGTGAATCGATGGTAGTATCATCCTTAGGTGGCTTCTTGTATTATGTGGCATTCATTGATGATTTCTCTCGAAAGGCATGGATCTACTTCATGAAGACAAAGGATGAAGTCTTCAATAGGTTCCAGGAGTTCAAGGGGCACACAAAGAACTTAATGGGGAAAAAGATCAAGGTTTTAAGGACAGATAATGGAGGAGAGTATACTTCCAATGACTTCAGTGATTTTGCAAGGAAGCGGGGATCAAGAGGGGGTTGATGGTTCCTTACAACCCTCAACATAATGGTGTTGTGGAAAGGAAGAACAAGTCTATTGTGGAGGTTGTCAAGGAAAGGATTCATGATCATAATCTACCCATGTTCTTATGGGCAGAGGCATCCAACACAATAGTTTATGTTCAAAACAAGAGTCCTCACTGAATATTGGGAGATAAGACTCCTGAGGAGGCATTCACAGGAGTGAAGCCAGAGGTCATCCATTTGAGGATCTTTGGTTGTCTTGTATACATCCATGTACCCAAGGAGAAGAGGATGAAGTTAGAACCTTCTGGAAAGAAGGGTTATTTTACGGGATACAACGAGACTTTGAAGGCCTACAAGATCTACATTCTAGGACAACATCATATTGAGGTTAGTCGTGATGTTACCTTTGATGAAGAAGTAGCCTTCAGGAGGTCTAGAGAGTCTCATATGGAGATTGATTGTGAGGAGAAGGAGGCTCCAAAGGATGTGAGTATATATCCCTCTAGTCCAGTTGTTCATCCTTCAGACTATCAAGAGGAGTCAGTAGAGCCAACAGAGCCAGTGGATCTACCTAGAGATGTTGCAGTGACCAGGAAAAGGCCAGCATTGCTTCATGACACTTTGTAGGATGAAAAGAGGCATGCAACTCCCATTGGTACTTTCAGGGACAGAAAACGACCTCATAGGTTCTCAAGTTATATGGCATTGATGAGTCACATCATTGATTCTGAACCTTCCAATTATGAGGAGGTAGCAGGTCAACAGGTTTGGAATGATGCCATGATAGAAGAGTATCAGCCCATCATGAAGAATGATGTGGGGGAAATAGTTTTGAGACCAAAGGGAAAGTCAATGGTGACTTTCAAGTGAATCTATAAGATCAAGCATGCAGCAAATGGCAACATCGAAAAGTACAAAGCGAGTTTTGTGGCGAGATGATTCTCTAAGAAAGAGGGAGTGGACTATGAGTAGACCTTTTCTCCAGTCGCCAGGTACACTTCCATCAAGACTATTATTTCTCTTGCTTCAGTTATGGGTTGAAGATTACATCAGATAGATGTGAAGACTGTGTTCCTCAATGGTGTGAGTGAGGAAGAAGTGTACATAGAGAAACCTTGGGGCTTTTTGATACATGGGAAGGAGTCTCATGTTTGTAGATTAAATAAGGCTTTGTATGGACTCAAGCAGGCACCCAGGGCATGGTACTCTAGGATTGATGGATACTTGATGAGTTTGGGCTTCACTAAGAGTGATGCAGATCCCAACCTTTACTAAAAGGTTGTTGATGGTGATTTGTTGATCTTGGTACTGTATGTTGATGATATGTTCCTTACGGGGGCAGAGAGGCTCATTGTCGAGTGTAAGAGGGAGTTGGCTTCAGATTTTGAAATGAAGGATCTTAGCTTGATCCATTATTTCTTGGGATTGGAGGTGTGGCAGAAACCAAGCGAGATCTTCCTTGGACAAGGGAAGTACACAGTTGCGATCTTGAGCAAATTCGGTATGATGGACTACAAGTCCATGGCTACACCTACGATGACAAATCTGAAGAAGTTGAGTGATTTCGCTTCATATTCAGATGTGGTGGACCCCACTATGTACAGACAGATGATTGGATCCTTGATGTACCTGTTTAATACCATGCCATATATTTGCTTTGCAGTGAGCACCCTAAGTCGGTTTATGGTTGAGTCGAGGCACTTCCATTGGGTTGCAGCAAAGCATGTGTTGAGGTACCTACATGGTACAGTTGGATATGGTCTAAGATATGTCTCAGGTCGCGAAGTGAGGTTGCAAAGATATATGGATTCTGACTGGGCAAGGAGTGTAGTGGACAAAAAGAGCACCTTGGGGTGTTGCTTCAGCTTAGGATCAGTTATGATATCTTGGTTTAGCAAGAAGCAGATTTTTGTTGCACTCAGTACAACAGAAGCGGAGTATATCGCAACCAGTGTGACAAGTCGCGAAGCAGTATGGATTTGGAAGCTTCTTGCAGGACTATTTGATCAGAGGCTAGAGACGACCTTAATACGTTGTGATAATCAAAGTTGTGTCAGCCATTTGGAAAATCCAGTATTTCATGACAGGTCAAAGCACATTGAGATCAAATCATTTCATCTGAGACATGGTACAGAAGGGAGTAGTAAATCTCTAGTACATATCCACAGATGAGCAGATTGCGGGCATTCTCACCAAACCTCTATCTAAGGTGAAGTTTGTATACTTCATAGACAAGATTGGCGTGATGCAGAATGTCTCCCTCGTTGAGAGGGAATGTTGATGTTTCTCCAGTTAGCAGCATCGTGAAAACATTCTCTTGGATCGGTTATGTTTATTTGACCAAGGAAGAATGATACATTCACTCACGGGGCCATGCTGATTTGGCTAGTGGTGAATGGCCAAAGGACAGTCTTTCTCCTATTAGTCATGTTGATTTGATTTGACCAGGAGTGAAAAAGACTCGAGATGCTCTCACATTGCCTATTCCACAATGGAGTGATATATTTTTTATAGGGCAGGTTTAACTTGTTTACAAGTCTAGATAATGTTGAAAATGTATCATCAAGAGACCTCTTGTGATGAAGGGCTTCTCAGTGGATCTACTCGACATTAGAGCCCTATATTAATTAAACGTGCATGTGAGGAGATGATAAATCAACAAGGTTGATGAACAATTTTTCTAGTGAAGAAGAGATGCCAACAAGACAAGACAAACCATTAAAGAAACCCTGAAAAGCATTAAATAAGATATTGAGGACAAAAGTACAATTCAGCCCCACAAGTAAATTAAGGGTGACTTGAATTGAATAAAAAAAGGCTTGATCATTTCATTTGACACACACCAACACAACTCTTCTCATCCAGTGCGCAAGTCCCAGTTGCAGTTGTCAGTTGTGCAAATTTTGAGGGGCGTTATTTTTTTGGTGATCTTTTGGGGTGCACTATCTTTGAGGGTTCTTCCTCATACAAAGGTGAAACTATCTTGTGCTAGGGTTTCTTCATTTTAAGGGTGATGTACTTGAATTGATCTCTTCTTAAGAAAAGTTGTTGGGTTTTCTCCCAAGGTTGGGTTTACCAAGATAAAAATATTGTGTCTACTGTGCATGGCAATATTTTTATGATTTTATTGTTTCTGCTGCAATTTATTTTGGTTGAGATTTTCAGTGTAATTATTCTATGATAACAATAGCATAAAATTCTATTTGAAATCATAAGGAAATAATTATCAAATACGAATATTGAAAATTCAAAAACAACAAGATCAGAGATGAATCATCATCACACATGAGACACAATTTTTTGTTCTATAACCTTGTTAATTTTAGAAATTATGAGGGCACAAACCAGCCCTCCTAGTTGTCGTAATTACACTAGAAACTGAGGACAAAAGCAGTCCTCTCAACCAATACAAATTCACCAAAATCTGAGGACAAAACTAGTCCTCTAAACAACCAAAAAATCAACAAAATATTCGGGACAAATCTCAACTTACAAATCTGATGCAGACTACATGTATTACTTGTTGATGTCACCTAAATTGTTGTTGACATCAACCTGTATGAACTTGCTCCTACCCAGAAACCATGTACGGATGTACGTGATTGTCCCTTCTACAACCCAGATATATATGTGATTGCTCCCATTGCAACCCATGTACATACGCAACTGTGCCAACTGCAACCCACGTACATGTATGAAAACATGTACAGACACTTCCATACGATTCGCTCCACTTGTAAAGTTTCTTCCTTTCGTGGCTACCTCTTTCTTAGGCCAAATTTGCCAAATTTGCAGACATTCCCTTGTTGAAATCACCAAGCTCCTTAGCACAAGTGCAGACTCGCTTATGCCAACTCCATCATGTCTCCACACACACTCTACATAATGAAATGTCACAATGATGTCTCTCCTATATATACAATCCTTAGGGGTCATCATATAAGCCCTTCCACAAGTCAACATCTAATTAGACTTTCTTGTGGGTGTGAAGCCCCAACACAAACCCACAAAGCCCATCACCAAGACCATGATGCCCCAGCTTCATTCCAAAGGTGGTTTTCACCAAACAAACAGTGTAATGTGGTGCCCACGACGATTACCATATGCCCAACACCTAGGGCCATGTGAGAATACCTGCCCGAAGCTACAAAAAATCAACATGCCTTTCTCTAATGGAAATTTGAGGGACCTTGTGATGCCTTGGATCTAACATCCTGACCATTTTGGGCATTCCAGTCTCAAGGGGGTCAGATTGGATTCTTGCCAAATTTTATGCAAGTAAAAGATTGGCTAGGAAGGGCTTGTTTCTTTAGGACTTGTGGAATCAAGATGCCTAGCATTGGCACATGTGGAGGTCTCTAAATTGCTCTCAAAATCTCACTAGTGCATACAAGGATGTTTTAGAGTCTTTGTCGCATGATTCCATAAAATTGTCTATACAAAATGCAAATGCATGGGGAAGGCTAGTATTGAGGGATTGTAGATGGAGTGGGAAGCCTATTTATATCTATGAGACAAAGAATTTTTATGAATTGAGTAGGCATGAATATAACATTTGTACCTACTTAAATAAAGTATGGGGGCTTGCGGAGTTGTGGTGTGCTAGCTAAGAAGGTGTTGGAGCATTTGGAAACCCTGTTCTTCCTTCATCAAGGCTTGGTTGTCAAGAGAAAGCTTCACAAAGTTGGCATTACTAACTCCGCATGTGTTGTGAGGTAAGGATAAGAAAATTCAACATGTTTTTTTGGAAATGTCACACTGCTAGAGGTTTTTGAACATGGTTTAATGTTGAGTTTTGCTCCCTTTTTGTAACCCTGCTTTCTTGGAAGGGTCACTTCTAGGGGACACTTGGACGGTTAGGGATAGCCGCAGATTTCATTGGCACATAGTTTGTTTTGTTCCAATTGGTTTTATGTGGAAACGTCAATATAAAGTTACATTCAATGAGGATGTCGAGTCGCTCCCTATGGGGGCCCGGCTCATATGCTAGCTTTTTTAGCTTATGTATATCGGGATTTTTCCAGTACCCCTATTGTTTGCATGTTGTAATCACTTTGAATTCTGATGTACTTATTTGTTCTATTAAGTAATGTGTGAAGCATTTTCCAAAAGAAAAATAGTGCTACTTTGGGTTTTTTTAATCCTAACAGAAAATTAGAACATGTAGAAAGCTTAGCCCAGTGGTAAATAGGCCATATAAGATCTTAATAACCATTCAATTAACTCCACTTAATTCCGTTTAAATCTCAAGAAACTTCATTGTTAATTTGGGCTTTTACATACTAGGACTTTGATATCCATGGCGCTGGCAGACAGCTCTTATTCATAAACTCATAACACCAATACAGTCAATAACAGCCACTCAAAATCAAAATAATCAGTAAACAGTATATATGATTTGCTTTATGATAAATTAAGCATTGTCACACATGCTAACAGGGAGAAGGATGGGCATGCACACATTATGTGGGCATCCATCCATCCAACTAATTTATACAGACAAATATACCACCACCACAACCAATCATCATCTGCTGATCTTTCAAGGGAAAAGTTATGTATCGCACTTGTAGTGCATTTGATTGAGTTTTTCCTATCATATCTAACAACCGAAAGATGTCAATAGACTTCTTTCAGAATTCAAAATCCACCTGTTTACACTAAAATGGAGTAAGACACCCCTATGCTCTATGTAAAAATAAGTACATAATATGCTTCATGCTTCAATTCCATAGGAGCATAATAACATCTTTCCTACTACTAAGCTTTGCAGTAACATTATGATCTGCAATCCAATTCAAGTACTGTCATATAGTTTGCCCGTGTGAAAAAATGCTTGTGATTCCCTTCTTTGATACAACTCTTAAACGAATATAACAACAAAATTATAGATAATATGTTATTAATGAAATTAGAAAATACTTGCATCACACATGATACAAGTGTCATTTTGGGAGAATGAAAGAATTGTAGATCATACTAGTTCCAAATTATTAACAAATTCTATGGCTTAAAAGGAAGGAAAATATAATCCAATTTGGCAAGAACCATAGGCATTGGATAGCTTTGCTTCTACAATAAACTCTAAGGATGCTTCGATTGCTAATAAATGAATACACTATTTATCAATGATTAAGACAATAATAAGAATACACTTTTCTACGAACTAAATCCTATTTTTTCCTATGCAGCATTGCCTCTTAGAGATACCTTGACAAATGTGTGAATCCCCAAAGCTGCCAAAAATATACAAAACAAAAGGTTAGAAGTATCAACAAGCAACTAACTTAACTCCACGTGAACATGGAAAAAGCACAAAAATATATACACAAAAGAAAGAAGGCTCAATCCCTACAAGTTTTGGTGTTAGTAGAATTGTATATTCTTTTTCATGTTTTCAGCAGTCCACAAATTTTCTAATATGCTAATTCAAATGACTTGCAAGTCTTAACATATCATATAGATGCTGCAAAGAGGAACTGTAGATTGCATTCATGGGATCATAGGAATGACAATATCATTCCTTGAGCATCGAAACTTGGCTGAGAACTTATCTTGGTACTTAATTTAATGCTTAGACAATTCTAGCTTTTCAACATTAATTACAAGAAATAAATTAGCGAGTCCATATCCAACCAGAATGAAAAATTAACAGAAGCTAACTCCATCTTTGGACAACATGCCCTTTGTTTTCTTGAGAAAATAAAGTTAGATGAGGGCTAACCTAACCAAAGCGAAGCTCAATAAGATGCATCATGTAATGTCATTATAAGCGTATTTTTAATTGATAATTGCACAAGGAGAAATCTAGTATGAAATAGGACCAAGTGAAACTTGCATGGTCTAGAGCTAATTGCTAGCAATCTTGCAACCATGAGATGTTTCTGTAGACAAAAATGGACTGGCAAGTATATTTGAATGCCATGAATCATCGAATGAAAAGTCCAAAACTAAGATCCTCAAACTACTTACCCATTTTAGGCCTTTGATTACAAATTCAAATTTTATTTCACAAAAAGAAGCGTGCGAGGCAGAAGTTTTTCTTCAACATGGAGGAGTTTAAAGAGAGGCAAAATTAGGCCTATGATTACTTGCTTGAGTGCTATTATGATTAACATTGTCTTGTTTACGATTTTCTCTCACACAAGATATAGGTGTCCATTTGTTACATCAAATAAATAGTTCGCTAGAGTGTTGCATCTAGTGTAGTAATTTCATAGGTCTAAAGTTTAAATCATTAATTTGTATGAGAACTAAGCCTTAAGGAGGAAAATGCAACAAAATACGTGCGTACCTTGTGGTAGTCAAGGAATACAAGAAGCATCCATAAGAAAAGAAACAATTCCATATAGTCCAGTACAATTAATTCAGTGTTGCAGAAATCACTGATACATCACAACATCGACAAAATTTCACACATTTTTCACCTTGCCAATACACTTGGCCTAAAAATTCACGATTTTTAAAGAATTTGAATATATCATGATATATTGCAAGTCAACAAAAATTATCACTGGGGGCACCATAAGTTGCCCATAAGTCCAAAATTTTCATATTTTTCGCTCATTTTGAAAAGGAGAAGCAGGGGACTGAGAGTAACGCTCATTTTGAAAAGGAGAAGCAGGGGATTGACAGTAACGCTCATTTTGAAAAGGAGAAGCAGGGGATTGAGAGTAAATAGGTTACTCACGGTTTTCCATCATGTTTACGAGGGGAAATCGAGTGTTTTCATTGTCAATAGAGGATTTATTCTGATATCGCATGGATTGAATCCCATCCACTGTTTTCATATTTCCACGTATCTGTTAAAATTCCAGCTTGTTTTTCATTTGTTTTTCGAGAATTAATAAACGATTTGCAATGTCCATTAAATTCGTTGCTTCTTGTCAATTTTTAATGGGAGATTTAATGTTTATGTAGGTCTGTTTTTTTATTTACAGCATTCTTTTGTGTTCATTTCTATTTCCTTTTTGTGCCTTGGTTTGATCAATGCCCTATGAAATGTCAAAGGATTGGAACCATTATGGGAATGTGGTGAGCCTATTGACCCTCAATCAACAAAAGTTGCCTTGCAAGTTGTCTGGGAAGGAAATGAATTGAGGAATCAGCCACTTGAAATACCACCTTGCAAAATTCCAAGGCATGAGGTGGAAATATGTTTGAAATCAACCCTAGAAATCATTTTTATTGCCCATCAATCAATTAATGAAACTGTAAGAAGAAAGAAGAGATGGAAACTTTGAGATTTGAATGTGCAGCTGGAGGAGTTGCAAGATCCTCAAGAACTACAAACATACAAGGTACGGGGGGGAGTGAGAGGGATTCCTCGACCTCACCTTCAACAAGGCCCTCAGTAAGCTCACCTTTCTTTGTTCCGAGAGCCACTGTTGGGGCACAATGTTCTATTAGTTCAGTGATTAAAATAAAGGAGAAGCAAGAAGTAAACAAGGTTGCGGGTAGATGTTTTCTATTGAGTGACATTCCTTTCAGCATTTCCAAGAACAACCTGTTCTGCTATGCTATGTTTGATGTTGTTGTTGCTGCTGACCCGAGGTACAAAGCCCCAGCCTATGAGGAGTTGAGAGGGCCTTTCCTTCAAAACAAAAACATTGATTTCACTCACAAATTGGAGGAGATTAAGGAATCATGGGAAACCACCAAATGAATCGTGACGTCAGATAGTTGGAGAGATGGGAGGGGCAAGTCTATTCTTAATTTCTTGGTTGAATGTCCAAGGGAACAATTTTTATTAAGTTCATCAATGCATCCACATATATTAAAGATACAGCATTATTATATGAGTTGTTGGATGGATTCAACCAAGAGACAGGTCCATATCATATTGTCCAAGTCAAAACAGATAACATCGCTAATTATCTAGTTGTTGACAAGCTGCTTATGGAAAGATGTCCATCCTTGTTTCCAACTCCTTGTGCCACCCATTGCATTAATTTGATTTTAGAGGATATCGGCAAAACTTCTTGTATCAGGGATATCATTGAATTGGCTAGGAGCATAACAAAAGTTATATATAATCATGCATATGTTCTTAGCATGATGAGAAAATTCACAAGGAATAGGGAGTCAGTGCATCCTTCAATCACATGTTTTGCCACCAACTTCATTTCTCTTCAATCTCTTTGCACTTGTATGTTGGAGTTGAATATAATGTCCATTTCAGAGGAGTGGCATGGTAGTTCATATAGTTGTAAAATGGATGGGCAAGCCATTGTTGAGCTAGTATACCAAGTGTCCTTGTGCCACCCATTGCATTGATTTGATTTTAGAGGATATTGGCAAAACTTCTTGTATCAGGGATATCATTGAATCAGCTAGGGGCATAACAAAAGTTATATATAATCATGCATATGTACTTAACATGATGAGAAAATTCATAGGCAATAGGGAGTTGGTGCATCCTTCAATCACATGTTTTGCCACCAACTTCATTTCTCTTCAATCTCTTTGCACTTGTATGCTGGAGTTGAAGAGAATGCCCATCTCAAATTAGTGGCATGGTAGTTCATATAGTTGTAAATGGATGGGCAGGCCATTGTTGAGCTATTATACCCAGGGTCATTTGGACAGGAGTGGAGGATGTGTTTACCATTAGAAAACCTGTGGTGAAGGTTCCCCGCTTGGTTGATGGGAGAATCTTGTAATGTATAAAGCCATGGAGATGTCCAAGGAAGCTATCTGTACCTATTATGAGAACAAGGAGGGCGAGGGATTAGGAAAACAATTGTTGATCTGGCAGTTGATTGATGATCAATGGAACAATACACTACATCATCCCATTCATGCAGCATGGCTCTATATGAACCCTGCGTTCTCTTACTCATGTGGTTTTAGATTTGATGTTGAGGCTATTAGAATTTCACTGCATCTCAGGTCTGGTCTATTGTTTCGATAGTTATACACAAATTCACCCAATTTGAACTGTAAACATAAACACACTGAGATGCCTAACCATTTAACACAGTGGAAGATAAATCTAGCAATTAGATCATACACAGGTACACATGAATTCAATACCCAAAATCACTTGTTCTTAACCAGAACACATGGGCTTCTGTACCAGGGATAATGGCCCAATTCTTACACAAACGAATATGCCAAAATGTAATATTCCCACTAGATATCTCTTTACGTTTGTGGCAATATTTTCTGAGTTTAAGGATGGTTTGTCCCTGAGGTATTTCTTCAAATAGTTTGTACCCAAACTGCTGTAAGTGCAATTTAAATGTTTCTTTGTAATGAGACAACTTATAATAATTCAGAGGCAATATCCAATAGCAACCAATACGGAAATGTATCACTGCAATTATGAAAATCAAGAGTAGTTGCTGCTTGTTTTAATTTAGCATTGTGTGAGTCATCCATAAATTGCCACAGTACTGGAATAAGGAAACTTCCAGCGATTGTTTACAACAGCAGTAAGCAAATACAATGGGATGCAATGAAAAGATAGAACCTGGAGTAAAGAATATATCCAATCTGCGTTGAATAGACTCCGCCCACTAGAGATTCGACCCTCTGAAAATTGCCTTCAGATGAATATATTTATGCAGCAGCCAATAGAGGGAGAATGCCAATCTTATACGCCCAGTATGAGAGCTGGCGCTTGCCCAAACAGAAATATTGGTTCCCCAAAAATAATGACAAGTCTCCACACTCAGAAATAAGAGTAAATGCGCCCAGCTTTGAGATAAATCTCAGTCTTCAATTAGCAGCAACATTTTCTGTGTATAGACTAATAGATGCGCCCAGATTAGAGGTAAGGCGCCACCCAATAGATAATATGGACCTGTGCTGATATACACAGGCTCCCACTCCCAAATCGCTCCACCAATAGGAATATACTGCACCCAGACAGAGGAAAACACACCCAGGAATGATGTGGTTCGATTTCAGCAACAAACTCGCCCAGATTTAAAGAGGTATCAACAGCCACAAAGGGGGGTGCACTTCCCACACTATAACTCTGTCTATCATGAAGAATATCAGTCCTCCAATCAATGATTTAATTCTTCAAAGGAATACTCAACTCCCAGCCATGCTAATGCTGCCTTCCACAAGAATATTCACCCAGCTATGGCAGAATGCGCCCAGGATGAGGATATTCAGCCTCCACGCAGAGATTCCAGCCACCTTGAAGCAAGTCGACCGCTATATTTCCCAACTCAGCTGCCACACAAGAAAAATTCGGCCACCCACTCAAGAAATCGACTGCAAGGAGATGAGACTAGATAGCAATAAGTCCAATGATAAAATCTGGAATGATCCCGTCCTCGAATCTGACTAGGGTGTATCATTGCAACACCGAAACCAGAGATAAAAGCAAGGGTTTCCAAAAACCCTAGAAAACTCTCCAAGAGCTCTCCAAATCTATTTTCTTAATGAGCAAAATGCAAGAATGAGGGGAGCCTCCTCTTTTCCCCTCTTTTATTTCTCCATTGATTTATTTCCCGCTCACTTTACTTTTTAATTTTCTTTTTAAAGTTGCTTTATGCTTGCACACTTCATAATTTTTAAGTGACTTTATTTGCCTAAGACCCATGTCCCCCTTTTTCCCCTTTTCACTTTATAAAGTCATTTCCTAGGCAAAAGTTGAGTTCCCTAGGTAACTTTTCCGACTTAGCCTATGGGAACCAATTTAGGCTAGCGGAACCACTCCTTTTGCTTCCTAGGCCAACGGGGACATTACAGTCCTCCCCGCCTGAGATTGTTTGTCCTCAAGCAACTATAATCCAGGATGTTGCAATATCTGCTCTCCTTCCTAAGTAGCGTCCTCGATAGGTAGATTTTTCCATTTGATCAGGTACTCTTTGATGCTCCTGTTCCTTAATTTCTACTCTCTGGTCTCCAACACCTCCTCCGGAATTAGAATCAATTGCCCCTCCTCATCCAATGGTAGCAGCTCTGTAGAGATGACAACATGTTGTCCCACTGCCTTCTTGAGGCATGAAACACAGAAGACATTGTGTATCTTACACCCCTTTGGAAGCTCTAACTCATAAGCTACCTCCCCGACTCACCTCGAAATCCTGTAGGGACCATAGAATTATGGCTTCAATTTCTCTGCCCCTTTCATTATCAAGGATGATTGCATGTATGGCTGCAAGCGGAGGTATACCAAGTCTCCCACCTCGAAACTGCGCTCCACTCTATGCTTGTCGGCATACATCTTCTGTTGATTCTGTGCCATTTGCAGGTTATCTTTGAGAGTTCGCAAGATGTCCTGACTCTCCTGAATCCAATCATTGGCTTTGGGTGCCCGACTATCCCCAAATGCTCGATCCGCAAAGGTGGTGGCGTCATAACCATACAAAGCTTTGAAAGGTGTCATCCTGATCGACATGTGATAAGTGGTGTTATAGAAATGCTCACCCAAGTGCAGCCATTTGATCCACACCTTTTGTTGCCCCGATACATAATTTCTCAAATACCCCTCGAGCCATTTGTTCACAATTTTGGTTTGCCCATCAGTCTGAGGATGATAACTGGTACTAGGCATTAATTTTGTCCCTACGAGTCTGAACAGCTCTTGCCAGAAGCCCCCCATGAATCTGTTGTCTCGATCACTAACAATTGTCTCGGGTAGTCCATGCAGTCGAAATACCTCTCTGAAGAACAATTTCGCTACTTGCACTGCAAAGTATTTGGACGATATGGCGAAGAAAAGGGCGAATTTAGTAAGCATGTCAACCACCACGTAGATACAATCTTTCCCCTGAACCAGAGGCAGCCCCGTGATAAAATCCATCAAAATGCTTTCCCATTTTTGTTCAGGAATGGGAAGCGGTTGGAGCAATCCGACTGGGTGGGTATGTTCCACCTTGTTTTGCTGACAGATGTGGCATTCCCTTATAAACTTCAATACATGAGTCTTGAGACCCTTCCAAGCGAACCTCTCCCGAATGTGTCTATAAGTCTTTAGGTATCCTGGATGACCTTCCAAAGGAGAAGTATGCGCTGCATGCAGAATTTTGTCTTTCAACTGCAATTTTGGTACTAAATAGATCCAGTCCTTATAATATATGATGTCGTCAATAACCCTGTACCTCTCATCAGAGACCTGACCATCAAGTATCTCACAAGAAAACTTGTTTTTGGAGTATTCTACCAATAGAAGTGCCTTCCATTCCACTGAAATCTCCATGAGAGAGAGAGTGGGTATCCTCGAAAGGGCATCAACAACCACATTATTTTTGCCTTTCACATACTCAATTTCAAAATCGTAGGCTTGGATTTTACTGATCCATTTTTGTTGCCGCTCGCTCAGCTCCTTTTACTCCATGAGAAACCTCAAGCTATTATGATCAGTCTTTACCTTGAACCTGTTCCCCACCAGGTACTGCTGGAATTTGGTCAAAGCATGCATTATGGCCAACGTCTCTTTGTCATATATGGAGTAATTTCGCTCATACTCTCGGAGTTTGCGGCTCTCAAACGCTATGGGGTGACCATTTTGCATCAATACAAATCCTATCACAATTCTCGAAGCATCACACTCCAAGACAAAGGGTTGGGTGAAATTAGGGAGTGCTAAAACAGGGCATGAGCTCATCACCTGCTTCATTTTCTCGAATGTCTCCTGGGCCTCCTCTATCCAAACGAAAGCCCCCTTTTTGGTGAGATCGATTAGTGGCGTTGTCAACTGTGAGAATCCCTTAACAAATTTCTTGTAGTAAGTGCAAAGACCAAGGAAGCTCTTCAATTCTGTCACATTCCTAGGAGTTGGCCACTCAATGATCGCCCTGATCTTTTCTTGGTGCACCTGTACCCCATTCTCCCCAATCACGTGCCCCAAGTAGAGCATCTCTTTCATACCAAATTTGCACTTGGATTCCTTTGCATACAACTATTGACTCTCTATAATACCAAGTACTTCATCCAAATGTCGCAAACGGTCTTCGCATGTCTTGTTGTATATGAGGATGTCGTCAAAGAAGACCAATAAGAGCTTCCTCAACTGCTTATTGAACACATGATTCATGAACGACTGAAAAGTGGCAGGGGCGTTAGTTAGCCCGAATGGCATAACCAGAAACTCATAATGCCCATAGTGGCATCTAAAGGTTGTTTTAGGTACGTCCTACTCTCATACCTTGATCTGGTGATACCCTGATCGAAGATCAATCTTCGAGAAGAATTTGGCTCCCCTAAGCTCATCCATTAATTCATCGATCCTGGGTATGGGGTACCAATTCTTGATTGTCTTCTTGTTTAGGGCCCTGTAGTCAATACACATCCGTAGAGTACCGTCCTTCTTCTTGACTAAGACAACGGAAAAGGCAAATGGGCTGGAACTAGGGTGGATGTGGGCCATTTTCAACAATTCTTTAATGGTCTTTTCAATCTCATCCTTGTAAACTTTAGGGTGCCGATAGGGGTTTGTGATAACTGCTTGGACCCTCTCCTCTAGCTCTATGATATGCTCAAAACCTCTATCAGGTGGAATGCCAGGAGGAATGTCACTAAATAGTTTGTGATGTTTGTGGAGTAATACCTGTAAGTCCTCTGGAAGCTGTTGCAGACGGTCCGGTGGCTCTCTGTCAAAAATAAAACACTCTACAGCCCACTCTATATCACCATGCCTCATAACTGCCTCCATGTTGTGCAATGACACAATCTTCGGTGGGTACTGGTGCATGGCTCGGTGGGTACTTTAATAATTATCTTTAATTAAAGTGAATTACAAAGATAAGAAAGGTCCTTTTTGGATGACTTCCACACGTCCGACACTAGACTTGTGCAGAAGTGTTGAAGTTTGAGTAGCTTCGGAAGATATTTTTATTGTATCTATATTGTATTAGACCAAGTCAAAACCCTAAAATATAATATTATGTTGTATTTGTAAAGTCAGCCCTATTGTGCCTTTGTAAAATTCAAATGTAAATTGAAGTGTAGATGCTACAAGTCGACCCTGACCTAATTATAGGGTGACTCAACTTGTATTTATAAGAGGCTAGGTGCCTCATTTGAAGGAGACACACAACACAAGTTCTCTCTCTCAAGGAAAAGTGCACAAGTCTAAGGAGGAGACGCAACTACAGAGTAAGGGTGTTTTGGTGAAGGGTTTTGGTTATCTCTTGGAGGCCTATCTTGGTCTAGTGGTGTGCTACCCTATTTTGGTTAGGGTTTTGGTCTATCTTCTGGTTATCTTTTGTTTTGTGAGATCTCTCTTGGAGAGAGACATTGTACTTGTTGACGAATCTATATTGAAGAAGCTTTGTTGGGTTTTCTCCCCCAAGAGGGTTTCCCAAGATAAATTTTGTGGATACTGTGGATGTCTTTCTTTCAATGATCCTTATGCATACAATTATTGTTCTAATAGTTTAAAGTTAAAGAGTACTAAATACACTTCACTGCTTAAGCGAAATTTTAACATGGTATCAGAGCGGTCTTGAAAGAAGCCATTTTCAAAATCTAGAGGAACTCGCTAGGGAAAACAAGACCATAGGAAGACTCTCCTAACCCTAGCGCATATTTTCCTTAGACCAGTCTTGCAGTTTTTGCAGTTTCTGAAAATTAGGGTTTCTGCATAAAACCCTAGGTGATGACGTCACCCTCTTTCTGAAGGACGTTGGTCAAGATAAAGCCATCAAGGAGTTCATCTAAGGAGGGCGCATCTATTCCCTGGATCAGAAATCCAAAATTCTCAAGTTGAAAAATCAGGGTTTCCTCATAAACCCTAGATCAAGATGTCTAAGCAGTTGCAGACTGAAGTTGGAGCAATTCACTTTGGCATAGCACACTCTCTGGTAAGTTCAAAATCTTTCTTTGAAAAGTTTCTATTTTCTTATTTTATTTTTCGTCCAAAGACAAGATGACTTCCAACACTAAGCTTGATGAGAAGCTTGAGGGTGTTGATAACTTCCAAGCATGAAAGTATAGAGTGATGCTCATTTTAGAAGAGAATGATCTAGAAGATTTCGTCAAAGAGGAAGTTCTAGAACCAGAGAAAGATGTGGCCAAGGAAAAACACATGAACAACCTGGTCAAGGCAAAGAGAATCATTGTTTATTCTATCAAGGATCATTTGATCCCTCTTGTCTCATCATTGACAACTCCCAAGCAAATGTTTGATGCCCTATCCCGATTATATGAAGGCAAGAATATCAACCGGAAGATGATGTTAAGGACACAACTCAAGGGTGTGAAGATGCAGAGTTCATAAACCATTCAATCCTACTTCACAAGGGTGTCTCAAATCAAAGAACAGCTTGAAGCCATTGGAAACACAACCGAAGAAGTTGAATTGGTAATGACTACATTGAATGGTCTCCCAAGATCTTGGGAATCATTCATTCAAGGAATCTATTCAAGAAGAAAGCTAACAAAGTTTAGTAGACTATGGGAGGATTGCACTCAGGAAGAAGCTAGATTGGCAGCAAGAGAAGAGAAACTAAGCGATGAGGAAAATCAAGCTCTAGCAGCACATGCAAGAAAAGGAAAGAGCAAGAAAGAGGTTCACTCACACAAGAAGTCTCAAGGGTCACATAAGTCACAAAAGTTTCAAAAATATTACTCAAATTACAGATTCTACATCTGCCAGAAGATGGGACACATTGCAATAAACTGTCCCCACTCAAACGATCAGGTCAGAAAAGGAAAGTATAAAAAACATCATGCTCATGTCGCAGAAGAGGATGAACCTGATCAGAAGAGAGCCAAAGAAGATGATTCAAGCGAAGAATATGTATTGATATCAGCTCTTACAAGAACAATTACTCATGGAAGTGACACATGGCTTATTGATAGTGGTGCTTCCAAGCACATGAAAGGTTACAAGGATTCTTTCTCAGAATTAGTTTAGAAAGATACACCTCACAAGGTGAAGCTCGGTGATGACTATCAGTATCCCATTAAAGGAGTAGGAGAAGCTTCTTACAGATTGGATTCCGGAAAACCTATGAAGATGAAGGATGTTTTGTATGTACCTGGTTTGAAGAAGAATCTCCTTTCTATCTCAACATTGGATGAGAAAGGATTCAAAGTTGCTTTCATTGATGGTGAAGTTCTCATGTGGCCAAGAGGAAAGTCTATTGATGATGTTGTGGTTATTGGTGTTCAAGAAGGAGGTCTATACAAGTTAAAGGGACATTCAGATTCATCGTTAGTACACAGCACAGTTACTCCAAGTGAGCTATGGCATAGAAGATTTTCTCACATACATTACAAAGCACTACCGATCATGAGCAAGATGGTGATAGGTTTGCCAGAAATTCAAGTGAATCATGAAGGTATATGCAAGGGTTGCGCACAAGGCAAGTACGTGAAGAAACTATTTCCAAGCAGTGATAGCAAAGCCAAAGGAGCCTTGGACATCG
>ML788152.1:88719-109449 GCA_009831015.1 Picea engelmannii | reverse complement strand
TGTCTCTCCAATGAAAATTCGTTTTTGTTGGTTTGAGGCTCTTTCTTTGCCCTAGCACGGATCCCACAACTTCTCCCTTGAATTTGTGTGATCCCAACCTCACCTCACTCATCTCTCACCCTTCTTTCCCTTTCCCTCAATCCAAGAGGTGCGCCCTCCCTCTTCTTGAAACTCCACAAAATAATTTTAAAAAATTATTTGTGTCTCTTCTCTTACCTTGGCACAAATCCCATGCCTCCTACACACCCTTGGATCTATCCAAGCTATTTTTCTATTTTTCTATAGCCTAGATCTATTGTGCAAACCCTAAGTGGTGCGCCCTAGCCTTGAGATCTACTCATTTGCTTGGTGGTGGCCACTTGACTTAGATCCAAGAGAGGTAGGTTTGCCTCTCCAAGTATAAATAGATCTCATTTCTCTCTCCCAACTCACCATATCTTGAGCTATTGTTATGCTA
Source organism: Picea engelmannii (assembly GCA_009831015.1). Lineage (NCBI taxonomy): Eukaryota > Viridiplantae > Streptophyta > Pinopsida > Pinales > Pinaceae > Picea > Picea engelmannii. Next base: position 108,992 of record ML788152.1, on the reverse strand, counting down.
CTTGATTTTACACTCTCTCTCTCTCTCTCTTTCCATAATTTCATTCATTTTCATTCTATGCTCTAGGGTTTTGGAGTATTTTCTCTCCAAGACTACTTTCTTGAGTAATATCAATAAAGGAGAAACTTTGGAGGATAACTAGAGGAGCAAGGCGTATGCTTGGTTTTCTTATGAATCTAAGGTAATATTGTATCAAAATTGCTTTGGGTGATTGCAACATTGGATCTTAGGTAAAGTGTTATCTAAGTAGATCTACTAATGCGTATTCTTATGGGTTTATCTATCTTGATGTGTTAGATAGGATTGAAGTGTCATTTTATTTACATACATCAACATATTATCTCTTGTATGCATATCTTGGTAAGAGGAGGTATGTCCTGTCATTTCTTGGACTAGGTAAGAACTTATCTTGTTGATGCTTCATTTCCTTGGTTACAAGTTTGATTTGCTAGATTTCTTGGGGAGTATAAGAATTTACAACCCCACCATTATCTATCATTTTTGTCTAGAAGTTATTTGTTGCATAAGGTTTTACTAGGAGAAGTAAAAGGGCTTACACCCTCCTTGTATCTCCTAGTTAGTATTTGCTTGCCATGGGAAGTAAAAGGGTTTACACCCCCAAGGAGATAGCACTTGTTAGCTCTTTATTTATTTGACTCCATAACCCAATAGCTAAAGGCACTAGAAATAATTACATTGGAGAAATAAAATCTTGCATTGGTTAACGTGAAAACTCGCGATTTTGAGGTTGTCTAAATTGGAATCAATTCTATGCTTTATATGCTTGGTTGAGCCACTAGGGCGTCACCTTTGGCTAAGTGTCTCTGCTGTCATAACTTTTTATCTACAACCATTAGGGCTAAAGAAACCCTAATACAAACCTCTTAATAACTCAATACTCAACCATCGAAAGTTGCTAATAATTTACCCCTACGATCTACTAGGCCTAGCGCATCTTTTGGGTGGATTACTTGTGATTTTTGGTGGCTGATTTCTTTGTTGTAACAAGTCGTTTGCTACAGCCATAAGGCTGCAAATTACATCTCTGCAATACTATTTCTTTCAGCCTTATTTCAAGCTAAAGTCTTGCTCTTCCATTCTTGAGTTAAAGTAGTATTTATTAGCTTGTCTCTTGTTTATTTAACTAGACCTTTTCATTTGCAGCTCTCACTAACTTTTTGTTGCTGATATATATTATTGTTTACTGCTGCAATTAGGGGCATCAAGCTTAACTTGCTAGTTCACCTAGCATATTACGTGCATACTTGGTTTTTCTTGTGTCTCAGGCAGGTACAATCACCCTTTGTAGGTACTCATACCTCTTGGCAACCATTGGCTACCATCAAGACTCTTTCCCAAGCCCTTTCGCACTCAGTATCTTGACCTATAGGGGGACACTCCTCCATCTCTTCACTTTCCATCTCATTCCCCCTAGGGTCACCGGGATTCCCCCCTTGAGGTGATTCTTTCATCTCTAAAGTGATGGGAATACCTGCCTAAGGTGACAATGGGTAGGTGTTCTCTTAGTTGTCGCAATTTTGTGATTGGGTCGGGATTTTCCCAACCTGCAACTTGTGCAATAACATTAATGATTTGTGCAATACATGATAAAATTTACAATTAAATCTTATTAATCGGAAAATATAGAATAGTCATGGATAACAGGTAAGGATATGTGTCAAATTGTGACAATATTGCTGCCACAAAAGGCAGAAGAATAGGTGCCCTGTGTCCTACATGTTAGGTATGTGTTATATTCTTTGCACGATTAGCCCCATGCGCTATTACGTTGCGTCGGAAACATTAGGGGGCAACAGCCCACCTTGTCTAGGGGTTAGCAAAAAATTTTGGGTTGATTTTTGGTCCAGTTTTGGCCTGTTTTTTGGTGTTTTTCGGCCCATTGTAATGTAATATCAGTCAAGGGATCTAATCTGGGTCAACAGATTAGGGTTTTGGATGCTGCGGGATCCTATATACATTGTATTATAATGGTGAAGTTAATAAAACGAGAGTTAGAGGTGTGGCTCTAAACATTTGTTGGTTTTCCCAATTAAGGGTTTCCAGGGTAAATTTCTAAGTACTATGTGTGAATGCTATTGTTTTCTTTCTGTTTTATAAAGAATCTGTGTATGCATTGCTATAATGTAAAGGTTTAAAACCTACACTACATTCTCATATTTACTTGCAAGCAAATAATATTTTGATAATATAACAAATCAGATTTTATTCTAGACTGCATCTTGATTATACTGAGCAAAGTTCTGTATGATGTTACATTAGAACTCAATTAGAATTTAGAACCCAGCTGCCTAGAGATAAAGAGAAAAGAAATGATACTTCAGGAACCATTGTATTCTCACCTCAACATTCTTCAAAGAGAACTCTGGAGAATATGCCAAACACAGATTGCCAAAGGTTTCACAAGGTCCACTTGTCCCACTTAACCTTCTCGAAGAAATATAAAAGTCAGAATCTCATCATAAACTACATCAAAATCTACAATGCAGTTTTCTCAAACTTACTGTCTACACCAAAATGGGACATTAGATCTCATGACATTGAGAGGACCTTAATATTAATAATGGAACTCTCTAAAGTAACTCTAGGCAATCATCATGAATAATAGCCCCAGAAAAAGAATCAGGACAGCGGCTTACAAGTCTCCATCTATGCACAGAGCAAAGTTGCCACCTCCTCCAAATGCCAACAAATCATTCATACATAAATAGTAGTATCTGTTTGCACCTGCACATTGCAATAATAATGTTGGGACAGTCAGCGGTTACTAATCTGGAAAGAATTCAACGTTCTTGCACAAACTGCACAAAAAGAAATTGTTGAGTAAATATCACTGGTAACAGGGAAAATATTAAGGATATTCCTATCAAAATTTAGTATGAAAAATGAGGTAAATCTGTCCACTATGTTGTACTTAGGTTTGGTGAAATATCAATTTTTTTTCAGTTATGAATATTAAAGTATAACTAATATTATTCACACAAATATACCTTTTAAGGATGAATATTTAGAATTAGAATATAAATCTGAAACTATGGAATCATGTACAGTCAAATTCATGTGTTTCAGGTAAAACCCTCCATTTTGAGCCTAAAGCATGCAGGCCAATTTCATGTTTTGGGGATTTAATGTGTGTATATAAGCCTTTTCCATTTAACCATGGACTTGATGCAAGATTCACATGTTTGAGATTTATTGGAAAAAATTAAAAAACTCTATATTTTGGGACTAGAGAATGTATTTAGGGTAAAACCCATGTGCTTGGGTTTAAAGCATCTATTTAAGTCCTAAACCATGAACTTAATGTTAATTTTAGGAAACGATGCACACATAAATATAAGAGAGAGAGAAAGAAAGATGTGAGTAAATATACTTTTTATCGTCGATAAGCAAAACTGTCAATGTACACACCTTTATTTGCATGTCTGGTAGTTAGAGACTACCAAATTCTATCTAGATTCTAACTATGTAATTAGCTATGTTGCATTGGTTTTCGGGACGGGGAACGGCGGGGATGGGGGACGCGTCCCTGGGACGGCTAGAGTGTACCCCCAAATTTTTCAAGGGACGGCATGTTGGTGACAGCAATAATATATATATATATATATATATATTAAAAAATATTAAAATTCACCATAAACATTTGTAGTTGCTTTAAGCTTGTAAGCATAACAAGCTATACTATACAATATTATGCACAGCCCTTACACTTGCTATTTCTGAAAAAGCTCGAGCAATTTAAAAAAGGGCCGAGTGACATTCCATTATTGGATGCTAGACAAGAGCAAAATGCAGTTTAGTTTTGGGAAATTTAAGTGAGAACTGTCTCTATAACAGTTTTTCTTCCTCATATTAATGACGATTATGTTAAAACATAAAAGGCATTCCCTTCTCAATAGGTGTTGCAGATTTTTATTGATGTGTTGAAAACCACTATAAAACACTTTGGTTCTATAAAGAGATTAGATTCATATTTCAAATTAAGAAGGTGATTGAATAGGAATTTATTCAAACATTCAGTACCCAATTGAAGTCACCACTATCTGATTGTTTTCACAATGCTTGAGGTTGGGATGGTGGAAGCACTATAACCGAATGACTCCTGGAAACCCATGTACAATACGTAAAAGCTAAGATGAGCAAAAAAATGAGAAGAACAAGAGCAGTAACCACAAGGATAAACCCTTTGAAATGTTGCATTTCTTGTTTTTTTGACATGGAAGCTTGTTGTAACCTTGTTGCTAAAAATACAATATTTAAACCACCAAAAACCCAAATCGAAACCCATCATACAAAACCCATGTGTTGAGCATCATACAAAACCCATGTGTTGAGCTATGCTGACCACCTATTTCAACTAGGGGATCAACTCCATGTACCATGAAGATATGCACCTGATGGTGCTACAAAGTTGAAGACTTGTTGGTTCTACAAGAAAGTTTTGGTCTCAACACTTCATTTTGTAATTGGAATTTCCGCTCCCTTGCGTGGGATTATAATGTAATGGGCCTGTATGGATCATATTTGTAGGTTAGTTGCCTAGGACTTTATCATTAGGGAAGTCCTTTCATCAAGTGTTTTTTTTTCTCAGGTAATTAATTTGGCTTAACCAACCTTTTTAATTACCCTTGAGTTTTTCACTCCCACAATAATCCTCCAAAGTGGTGAAAAGCGTTCTAATGATCAAGCCCTATGGGTGACTAGTGTCTAGGAATATTGTAAATGACCATGCTAGACATCCCCTAGAGTCTTGTGGAATTCCGTCGAGGTTTGATAGTTTTTTTTAATTTTTTAAAATAACCTAGTTAGTGGTAATTTTAATTAAATTTGAGATGAAAATGTAAAAACTAAGTCCTTGGGATTTTTGATAGGGGTATTTGTGCTCAAAAGAAATGGAATGAGACTCCCTACACCCTTGGAGTAAGTCCCTAAACTAGATCTACCCCCCTTGGCTTCCCTAGGAGTAAGCCTAGACGGAAGAAGTTCAAGTCGAGGTGACAGTGGGCTTGAACTTAGACATTGTGTCTCTAATGACACACTAAGTAGATTGAGACTTAGCCCACGTTTGCAAGTGTGTATAAGGACAGCAACATCTTTAGCGCCGCTGCCAGGGATAAGTCTTTTATCCTTGGTCTTAACGACATAACTAATTTATTCTTTTAAAACTAAGCAATAAATTACTCCCTAAATTTTTTTAACTTGGGTTGGTTTTTCATTGTTTACTTACTCTCCAAGTGGCGACTCCATCTGAAAATCTCTTTGAAGTATACTATAGGGAACAATCCTTGTAGGTTGCTTGAAAGTATTGGAGAAGAAGCAATCTTTGATATCCATCTCTTGTTGTACTTAATAATCTAACAACTTTTTGTTTTCCTTCTTGTTTTTGCTTTGTTTGGTGCTCTTCTTTGTTTGAGATAAACTTGGTCATCTGGCGACTCCACTTTAAAATAATTTGACAAAGTATTCTTCAAGGAGGAACTCACGGCTTGTTTTGCTTCATCCTTGAACTTGGAAAGGTTTTTGGATGAAGTTAGCTAGTTTTTCTTCTCATTGGATCCTTGATAATTCTTGGGTCCCAGTCCTTTTCTTTAGACCTTTTGATGATCTAGTTAGAAATGGGCACCTTCTTAAAACCTTTTGATTTTTCAGGAATTGTTGGTTATCCTCATTATATATCTGAAGATGTTATTGAAAATTTGTCTGATTTTCATGATTATGGTGATGCTTGTGCTCATGTCAGGGCCTTTGGGCAGTTAATTGATTATTGGTATAATCCACCTATTTATGAGGATGCTCTAATGAAATTGTTTTCCTGGACTCTTTGTGAGGGATATGCTTGTGATTGGTTTCTTGTTCATGAAGATAATTCGTTCAAGACCATACGAGACTTGTTGCATGCCTTTTTCGAGAGATTTGGTGATGATCAGGATGAAACCTACGATGAATTGGTTGATGCTTTTATGGAAAATTGGAAGAGGAAGAATCTTCCAGATATATAAACAATCAGTTCAGATATAAAGATAGATACTCCACCAAATCCCATTGAGAAGCTTAAAGTAATCATTCAAAACATGCAGTTTTCCCATGCAGAACAGTTGAAGGCCATGGAAGATCAGTTAGAGATCATGGAGGCTCACCTTGCAGAGGACGAGACTTGTATTGAACATCTGGACCCTATGGAACTTGAGCTTCACAGTGAAAAAGATAAGGAAGTTCATAGGGAAATTCTGGATGAATCCATGGATGAGCCAGTAACCGATTTTTAGGAGATAGAGTTTGAGTTTGAAGTTGTTGAATATCTAGATAATTCAAGTCCCCACCCTCCTCCCGAGGAACCAATCGCTTTAAGGGAGAATTTTGACAACATTGAGGAAAACAGTGCAATGGTTCCTTTGACATGTTCATTTTCAACCTCTCAACCAAAAGACGACTTAATACAGGAAAATGGGAGAATGGAAGGCAACTTTTGTTTATCAGTTTCATATCATTATGAGTATTGGTTGGCCTTCCACCTTCACAGTCATGTGCAGCAAGGTATCAAAAATTTACACAGTTTGTCAGACTTCGATGATTGGTTGAATAGAGGAGGGAGCATTATCCCTGGCTGGTTCTTTCTCATAAAAAGTTCCAAGTTGATAAAACTTGGGAAGGGATCTTCTATGAGTCATCCTAGACAAGGATGTTTCAAACATTTATGGATTCATTCCATCCATTGCATGGATGGTTGTAACGTATCTCTAACTCTTCTCCTTTATATTTAAGTTTTGTATTATTTCATTTCATTATGTAATTATGTTACTTAGATAATTCATTGTATCATAGTTTCATTTTGTAATTGTTGTACAATAGTAATTTCATTTATGTGATTATTGTTTATAGCATTTCATTTATTCATTTGATTATACATGTATTTATGTTGGGTATTGGTGAGCACTTTATTTTGTAGATTCTGGATTCTCATATGGTCTTCTTCCCAAGTGAAAATCAAACACACGTCCCAATGTGGAGCCAGATGTTGACCACCTATTTCAACTAGGGGGTCAACTCCATGTACTTTGAATATATGCACATGATGGTGCTACCAAGTTGAAGACTTGTTGGTTCTACAAGGCAGTTTTGGCCTTCAGCATGTATTTTCGTAATTGGAAATTCCGCTCCCGTGCGTGGGATAATAATGTAATGGGTCTGCATGGATCATAGTTTAGGTCAATTGCCTAGGATTTCATTATTAGAGGAGTCCCTTTCATCGAGTGTTTTTTTTCCTCAGGTTATTAATTTGGCCTAACCAACCTTATTAATTTCCCTCGAATTTTTCACTCCCACAATAATCCTCCAAAGTGGTGAAAGGCGTTCTAATCGTCGATCCCTATGGTAACTAGTGTCTAGGAATATTTTAAATGACCATGTTAGACATCTTATAGAGTCTTGCGGAATTCCCTCGAGTCTAAAGTATTTTTTTTAATTTTTTAAAATTGCCTAGTTAATGGTAATTTTAATTAATTTTTGATAAAAAAATGTAAAAACTAGGTCCTTGGGATTTTTGATAGGGGTATTTGTACTCAAACGAAATGGAATGAGACCCCCTACACCCTTGGACCAAGTTTCAGCTCAATTGGACAAGTTTTGCTAGGTGTTTGTCCATGAGGAGTCCAAGTTAGTCTAAAACAACAATTTAATTGCTTGATTTGACAGAGTCAAAATGTCAATTTTTTTTAATAATGAAGCAAAAAGGTTTGAGAGAGAGTGGGAAAGGTTTCCTAACCTTTTTCCTAAGTTGGAAAAGTAATTTTCCACTTAAAAGACCCCCTTTTGCCTAGCCAACAACTTAAAGTGGTGTTCCCTAGCTAATTGGCATGTGGGAATCAAAAAGTTTAAGTGAAAAAATCCACCTAAACCCTAAATTCGCCCTCCTTGGTGTCTAACTTAATGTTTGACAATAGGCAAAGGTGTTTTCCCCCTTTACACCTCACCCCCACACTCACTTACCAAAACCCTAAAAGTGACTTTTCCTTGACTTTGTCTATTTCTCTTGGATGTGTGACACTTGTAACTCATCCAAGAGGGGTCTTTCTTGCCTCCCAAGTATAAATAAAGGCCATCCCCTCCTCATTTCACAAGATCTATCTCAGTGCATGGTTACTCTACCCATTTCTCTCCTCTCCTCTCCATTCTCTCCTACTCTTCTCTCTCATTCTTCTTGCTCTCTCTTTCTTTTCTCAAGCTTGGGCAAGTATTTGTCCTAACTTGCTTCTAATACAGAAAACTTTGGAGGATACTTGGTGTGAAAAGTCTTCTTGGGGCCATATTGATTAATGATATGATTTTGTTCTTGTTGTTTCTTGTTTTCATTTGTTGTAGATCTAGAGTAGGGATCCCAAACAAAGTATTTTGTTTGGGTAGATCTTTTGGTAGTATTATCATAGATCTAGTGAGTATATATTGTAGATCTAACAAAGTATTTTGTTTTATTACATGAATATGCTCACCCCTTTCTCTTTTCTGTAGCATTGTTTCAAGAAATTTGCAGGTCACCCAAGGGTTTGAAGTTAGATTTCAGATATGGGAATCTTCTTCATTATCCACTTAAAACGTCTAATATTTTTTGTTGTGCTTTTATTTTCATATTCTTCTATATATGGGTAGATTTGTGTTCTAAAATAGACCAAAAACAAATATCTATACTGTTGGTTTTATACTTAAAATTTCTGGTTTCCACTAACAAAAAATTTCTGCATATTTTTAGTCATTTCTGCAGCTTTTCCAACAAGTTTTACTTGCTGGTTTGTGACAGAAATGTGGAAGAACAGTCCATTTGGGGGCATCTAAAGTCAAGCAAACTCCTCCTAAGTTGGGGTAACAAGTACTCACTTCTCTCTATCTCTCATTCTCATTGAAATCAAGCCCAAGTGAGTCCCAAGGGCTTGTTTTTCTCAAGCAAATTTAATTTTCTGCGTTTTATTTTTATTGTTTGCCTAAACCTAGGAAAGAGTTTGGCAAAGCCAACCATCTTATATCATAAGGCTAGGAACTTAGTTGTGGTTTATTGCTTGTATATGGTTTAGATCTTAGAAGCTCTTTACTTTTCATTGCTTAAGCCGTTGAAGCATAGTAACTTGTGTTTTTCAAGCATAACTTTATTTTCAAATACTTACCTTGCTTTCAAGTTTAATCACTTAATCTTTTTCAAGCTTAAGCAATCTATTTCACTTTACTTGCAAGCACTTGATTTAACTCAACATAGTCTTTAAGGCAATTTACCTTAATAATTCTTGAGGACTCAATTTATCTAGTTAATTAGATCACCTTTAACTATTTCAACTTTGCCATCAAAAAGGGAACCTAAGGAAGAAGCACGGAGTGCAAAATCAGGGATGGTCTCACAGCACTAGGTGTCCCCCTTGTGGAGTACTTTTGTTTCCGAATTGACCTATGGAACTAGGGTGTGACCTTGTTTGCCTCACTTCTTGAGCACCCAACAGTCTTTTTGGTATAAACGGCGAGAGTTCTAGGGAAGTCACATAGTTTTAGGATTCACACCTTAAATTAATCAAATTAAGCAATCCTAAAACTTAATCCACCTTAATTTGGCGTAATCTCTTAATATTTTGATGGTTTAATGCTCTTTAACTTTGCAAGCATTTCATTTAAGTTGTTTCACGTGCAATTTTATTGAGCTCTTGTGGATGATTAACTAGTTCCCCTTGAAGTTGCGCATCCTTTGGAAGCACTTCTTGTTTGGGCTTGTAATTGTGTGTTGATGCCATTGAAACCACCCCTTGAAGTTGCGCATCTTGTAGAGGCACTTCATTGTTTGGGTGTGTTGGCTTGTTGTGTTGTGGCGATCTTCTCTTGAGTACTCTTTCCTTTCCCTGCACAAATAAGTCAAGTTAGTTTAGTTAGCGCTTGCCTATTTCATCTTGTTATTAGTTGTTGTATCTTTAGCATTCTTTATATTCTTTAGTGTAGATAGTTGTTTCATTTTCTTGTATAAAGTAATTCTTTATATCAAGTTGTAGAATCTTGTAAAGTTTCTTTTGTAATCTATTTGTAATCTTTTGTAAAGGTTAATCCCTTTAACTTAGTTGACCCCATTACCCAACCTTAGGCACTAGTCTTAGTTGACTTAGGGAAAGGTTTGTTTTTGCATTGAAAGTTTGCATTTGCATTGTTGACTCTCATATAGGCTAGACTCCCCCTAAACCTTTAACCGATTAAAATTAACTCCTATAACACATCCAATAACTCACATAGTAACTAGGGTCTACCCCCCTTGGCTTCCCTAGGAGTAAGCCTAGACGGAAGAAGTTCAAGTCAAGGTGACAATGGACTTGAACTTAGACATTGTGTCTCTGAGGACACACTAAGTGGATTGAGACTTAGTCCACGTTTGCAAGTGTGTATAAGGACGGCAACAGATCCCAAGCAAAGTATTTTGCTTGGGTAGATTTATAATAGTTTTATTGTAGATCTAAGTGAGTAGTTTATAGATTTACAAAGTATTTTGTATTCTTTTGTAGATGTACTCACCCTTTGCTCTATTTTTGTAGTTTGTTTCACAAATATTTGCCGGTCACTTTAAGGGTTTGAAAGACTTGTTTCATATTTAGAAACTTGTCTTCCTCCTCCAATTTGAGCCTTTAAAATTTATACATTTTATTTCTGTACATTTCCATTAGTTTTTTGTACATTCTAATCCTTAGAATAGGTCATTTAAATCATTTTTACTTGTTGATTTTTTCTGCAGAAATTTTCTGTTATTACTAACAAAATTTTTTTGAGTTTTTGTCACATTTTGCAGCATTTCTAGCAAGTTTTTGTTTGCTGGATCTTTGCAGGTTGGTGACATAAAGGAGGGTCTACAGCCCATTTGGGGCACCTACAAGTCAAATAACAACCTCCCAAATTGAGGTAACTATTACCCATCTTCTTTATATCCTCTATTCATTGTAAGCAATCCCAAAGAGAGTCTCTCGGGCTTGCACTTTTCTAAGTTTTGTAAATTTCTGCAAGTTATTTTTCACTCTTTGCCTACACCTAGCATAGTGTTTGGACAAGCCAACCATGCTAAATCGTATGGCTAATTGTTAGCATTTTATTTCAGCATTTTTTTTTCTTTAAGTTTGCCCCACTTGTCCTTAAGACAAGGTTGTGTGGCTAGGATCCATTTTTATTTCCAAGTAATTTATATGCTTTATTTTTCACCCACTTGAGCACAAAATCGGTAGGCTTTGTCCTCCACCTTGTGCATGTAATGTTCTCAAGCCAATTTTTTCGCTTGGAACAGTAATTGACCACTGTTTTGTTTGTTTGTGTATGTTTGTTTGCAGGTTGGCCTCTTAAGTTCGGCCTTAGGGTTTATAGTTCAGTTATTCAAGTTTAGATATGAAGACAAGCAATGAAGATACAAGATAATACAAGATATGGAACCAAAAGCAAGATCTGACCTTTATTAATGTAATAAGCAAGAACCTGATACAAGAAGGATGCAGATCTGGAATAACCTCAGATGGCTCCAATAGATAATATATGAGTTGCTACAAAATGCTCTGGCAAGAAGATGCAAGCCCCCAAGGTTGGATATACAATGAAAAACAATACAAGAAGAATCCATGGTCAAGTCCAACCCCCCCTGGCTGCAGTTACGCTCCACTAGATGGCTGTGAAGACCTAGTGTTTTGGCCTAGCTGAAGAAGACCTCCAAATAGCATAGAACTCCACCAAATGATAGATCGGGGCAAGTAGAATCCCTCTCTGAAGTCTCAAGCCCTGATGCCAACATCTGCTCCTCCAAATTGTTGAATCCTCAATCAAGACTGCGCCCTCCTGAAGACTGTCAAGCTCAATATTTCGGACCTGATGAAGGAGGCCTCCAAATCCCTTGAAATTCTCTAGAAAGATAGATCGGGCCACCACAAGCTACTAGGAGAAGTCTCAGGGTCAGATCTGAGGTATAACCCCTCCAAACTGAGAAGATTTGAATCATGCGCCCTGCTTCTCCCAAAAACATGCCAAAGCTCAAGATAATTATATGGCAAGAGTAACCCTCTCAAAACACACCAAATCTGATGATCAAGGCCCTGCAAGAAATACCCAGGTGCCGGAATGTCAAAAAGCCCTATCAATAACCTAGATCGAACTCCTCTCCAAAGAATGATGCGCCCACTAGTGGAAAACCCTCAATGGTACAACCTGCTGCTCTCCTGGATGGATGATGGTACCTGTGAATGATGTAGAATGGTGTGGGTGGAGTATTTCATCCCCGAGACCAAGCTTGGAACAAGATGGGTGGAATCTTTCACCACCGAGTTGTTCTCTAGGGTTTGTATCCTCAAAACCCTCAAAATTGTGTGCTCAAGAGCCCAATAGCAAAATGCATACAAATCTAAGATAAAATGAGAGGTGCGCCCTAGCCTCTAGGCTTTCCTTTATACCTCTTTCTATTCCTCTGTTGAGTTAAGTTAACCCTTAGGTTCAACTCTTAACTCAACCTCAAGCGCTCTAATCCTCCAACAAGTTACTTTTTACCTTTTCAAGTCAACTTCAAATTATAACATTGGGTTTAGTTGACTTTTCCCCATGCTGCATGAGACTATAGTCTAGTGGGGATGACTAGACTACTGAGTCTCTCCAAACCTCTTCATCAAGAGGTGGGGGACATTACAATGCACTTGTTGTGGTTGCAAGTAGATTAGATTTACTTTTAAGTTTTTTTAATTTGTTTTCCTACTCCTAGCATAGTGTTTGGCCAAGCCAACCATGCTAAATCGTAAGGCTAGGTAAATAAGTGTTGGTTTATTGCTTCTCTTGTGCAAGTTTATGTGATTATCTTTAGATCTTAGAAGCTCATCATCTTTATTTGCTTAAGCCCATGGAGGCATAGTAATTTACTTGTGTATTCTTTCAAGCATTCCATTTCCTTTCAAGCATTTACTTTGCTTTCAAGTTTAAGTATTTACTTTCCTTCAAGCATTGTGCTTTACTTTCAAGTTCATGCAATTTACTTTCAAGTACTTTTACTTTCTTGCAATTTACTTTTGGTCAAGCACTCTTTATTTCAAGCACTCAACTTAACTTAATCAATCTTTAAGGTTCAATTAACCTTAGATCCTTAGGGGCTTCAATTAAACTAGTTTAACTAGAGCACCTACTACTGTCCAAACTTTGTCATCAAAAAGGGATCTTGTGGAGGCAGCAGGGGGTGCTAGATCAGGGATGGTCTCACGGCACTAGGTGCCCCCCTTGTTAAGCACCCTTGTTTCCCGGATTGACTTATGGAGCTAGGGTAAGGCCTTGTTTGCCTTACTTATTGAGCACCCAGCAGTTTTTTTGATATAAGCGAGGAGAGTTTTAGGGAAGTCACATAGTTTAGGATTCACTTTCAATTAATCAACCTAACTAATCCTAAAATTTATCCACAATTAACCTTGGCTTAACTTCATAATCTATTTTTATGGTTCATGCTCTCTAATTTATGCAAGCATTTCAATTTCAAGTTATTTTCCAAGCATTTCATTGAGCATTGTGGATGGTTTAACTAGTGAACTTAGAAGTTGCGCATCTTTTTCCCGTGGAGGCTTCTTTCATGCTTTATCTTTGTCCATCTTGAGTTGCGCATTAGCCCTTGGAGGCTCTCTTTTGGTGTCTTTATCTATCTTAAGTTGTGTATTGGAGCCATTGAATAACCCCTTGAAGTTACGCACCTTGTGGGGCACTTCATTGTTTGGGTTTGTTGAATTGTTGTGTCGTGTTGTGGATGCTATCTTGAGTTATCTTTTCCTTCCCTGCACAATCAAATCAAGTTAGTTCATTGTTGCTTCAAGTTAGATCTAGTAAGTGCTTGATTGCTTATTTCATTTGTCAATAGTTGTATCTCTCCTAATTCTTTGCATGCTTATTTTGTTGATAGTTGTTCAATAGTAAGTTGTGTAAAGTAATTCTTTAGTTTTCCAATTGTAAGTTGTGTAAAGTAATTCTTTTGTATCTAATTGTAAGTTTTGTAAAGTTCTTCTTCATACTCTTTGTAACTTTAGTTGACCCCTTTGCCCAACCTTAGGCACTAGTCTTAGTTGACTTAGGGAAAGGGCTGCATTTCATTGAAAGTTGCATTTGCATTGCTTGCCTCTCATATAGGCTAGCTTCCCCCCAACCTTGAACAAATTAAAACTAACTCCTAGATCTCACTTAGTAACTCACATAGTAACTAAGGTCTACCCCCCTTGGCTTCCCTAGGAGTAAGCCTAGACGGAAGAAGTTCAAGTCGAGGTGACAGTGGGCTTGAACTTAGGCATTGTGCCTCCAAGGACACACTAAGTGGATTGAGACTTAATCCACGTTTGCAAGTGTGTATTAGGACGGCAACAAGCTGCAGCTTTTACAACAAATTTATATTCAATGTAATACAAAAATAATGGATGGGAAAAATGATCTTATTGTCCAATCAATTTCCATGATTGTCAAGATTGAAGATATATGCCCGAAATATCCCCAAAATCTGCCCAGAAAATCCCTGATATCTGCAAAGAACATCCTTGAAATCTTTCTGAAACATCCCTGAAATCTGTCTGGAACATCTTGGGGACGGCCAACAAGTCCCCAATGGAGTCCCCAACAATTTGGGTAAGTTTCCTAAGGGTCCCCGGAACGGAATGGTATGCATGTTTTTTTTGGGGGGACGGGTCCCCGTGCAACATAGGTAATTAGTAACATTAATATTAGCATTAGGTCGCTACCAGGTAATTGTAACCTTTATTAAAACATTAGTATTTATTTAGTGTTGTTAGCCAACACCACAACCACCCCTTAATACAAAAAATACATTTCCAGATTATTATCCCCTTTAAAAAAGATTCCTTTTACAACAAACAAATTAACTAAGAAAGAAACAACAACAAAAGGATGGCTACAATATATTTTTACAAAATATATGAAGACCAAAAATGGGTATGCTTGCATCCATCAAGACATTAGGGTAACCAGCCACAATTTTCATTGATTCTCTAAGAAAGCCAGTTGGATACATGTCATGTCATCATCAAAGACCAAAAATTGTTTGTTTCTTCTCTACTTCAATAGATTTGGAAATAACCATCGGTGGTCCATTAGGTTTCCATCATCCTCACATATCCACATGTTAAACATAGAATTCCAATATACAGACATCCATATCGAGCCACCCACAATTGGTGCTTCATTAGGTTGCCATCACCCTCATGTTGAAGGCAAGGTTCACCTAGAAAACCACCCATATTCAGCAACCCCTTCTAAATTTCCCCCTGATTGGAGGACTGCTTAATATGTTACCATTTAGGTAGCCAATCAACCATAGTCATTATCAGCATCGTCAACGATACCGTCCTCAATATCATCATTGGTATCATAAATGGCGACACACCTCATTTTTTTCCTTCTATATTGTTTCACTTCTCTCGAGTAAATCATAAATGCTTATGTTAACATACTTCAGGCCCAACTAGGTCATGCATCCACACTAACAAATGTGGGTCCAACCTTATAAAAAGTACTTCATACATTCGTGCCCGTTAAATTTTTCAAAGTTGTTAATGTTTTGCATTTTACAAAACATGAATCTCAAAACAGAAATGTAACTTCTGAGCTTGCAAGGGTGCTCTTCATCAAAATCTGTGTGTGCTGTCTCATGGTCTCTCGTTGTTGAGCATATGTAATACTACTAGACACATCAACAATTATCATGTCCAATCTTCAGTCTGCAATTAATGGTGACATTTGTGTAAAACATAGACTTGGGCCCTAATGGCCATCTACAAATATCCAGGATGGACGTGATGGCATGTCTTCAGGACATTTTGGTCTGTGCCCTCATTGGATGTCTCAATATACGTATATCTTGCTTCGTTTTGCAATATATTTCACAGGTATTTAGCCGAGCAACAACTATGTATGAGTAAATTTCAATCTGCATGTAGCAGTTTTGGTGTCTCTATCTCCACTTCAATGCTGCTTCATTGTCTGATCTATAGCCCTGGTCTTGGAATTTTTCCTGCTTCAGCGGCTAGCAGTGTCTAGTGTGAGTGTTATTTTTCATCTAGTATGGTGTCTGCTAACCTGGAAGGAGTTTTCAGATTGTCTGCAAAATAAAGGTGACAGTAACTGCAGAAATGGGTGTAACTACCTTTCTTAGCATCGATGTCTTCCTATTACAAATATGAGTCTTCTTCCTACAGATATGAGTGACATCTTCTTCCTGCAACTACAGGTTTCGTCTTCCTGCATATACGGCTCTTCTTTCTATAGAGAGGGATGTCATGCTGGAAAACCTTCAACATCTTCCTCTTGTAACTGGAAAATCTACAACATTACCTCTTCGTCCCTATTGAATTTTATCTCCCTCATAAAGCTTTAACTTTATAAAGCTTGATACTTCCTCCGTAACTTTTGTATACTTCCTCCACCTATATACTTTATGGATTAAATTAAAAAACTTGACTTGTGATTTCTTCTCTCTCGTCAATTGTCGAGCAACAAGAATTCTCTCTCTTACTCGGACTTTTGATCACAAGCTCCTCTCTCTTCAAGCTTTGGACTAGTATCTTTCTAATACCCTGTTGATTTTAGGAGATGACATGCACATAATAAGATAACATAAGATAATTTTATTAATCTCCATGAGTGACCTAAATAGGTCAATAGGACTAGAAAATACAAACAAGTCACAATAGTAATATTGGAGTGCCAAGGCCAAAAGAAAAGAAATACAAATGAAAATAAAATAATAGGGTTTCCGTCCTTATAAACACCTACAAGCGTGGAGAAGTCTCCAACCCACTTGGTGTGTCCTTGGGGGCACAATGCCTAAGTCCAAACCCATTGTCACCTCGACTTGGACTTCTTGCATCTAGGCTCACTCCTAGGGGAGCCAACAGGGGTAGACCCTATTTACTATATGAGTTGATTAATGTGATCTAGGAGTTAATTTTAGTTTATTAAGTTAAGGAGAGACTAACCTATATGACAAGCAGCAATGCAAATGCAAAGTTTCAATGACAATCAAAACCTTTCCCTAAAGGACAACTAAGACTAGTGCCTAAAGATTGGGTTAAGGGGTCAATTAAGTTTGTACACAAAGAATAGAATTAGATGAACTATAAACAATGAAATAAAGAATACAATCTACACTTTAGATGATTTACAAGATGAGAATACACAAATGAAATATAACAAGGACAAACTCACAATGAAACTAGCAAGTTAGATAATTGCACAATATATACAAAAGAATTCAAAGAACCATTAGATCCAATACACAATGAAGCATAAAATATTCATAAATGAAAGATGTAACTTGAAAGTAACTTGGAAATAACTAAGAATGAAGCTAGTGCGCAACTTTAAGGCAGTGAAATGAACTTTGAAAAAGAGCTAGCAAAATAGAACTAGTGTACAACTTATGAAGCAAGAGGAAATTGCAAGTAATTTGCCCCAAAGTGATGGTGCGCAACTTAGAAAGTAGAGTGCTCAATTAGAGATGGTGCGCAACCTTAAAGATAGATAAACTTGAAAGTAGATGTGCCCAACTTGGAAGCAAAGTACTTAGAAATGAAGTTGCTTGTAAAGTAAATCACATGAACATGTAAATGCCTTAAACAATGAAACTTGCACAACTAAAGATAACTGAAATGTAAAGCACGAGTGTTGTGAAAGTGTTGTAGGTAACTTTTATGAGAATTTTAGAGTCTCTCTTTGATTAGGGGGATTAAGGTTTGAACATGCAAGCCTAGACTATGTGTCTACCCCTAGACTCTTACCGCTTTGGCCAAAATGATTGTTGGGTGCTCAAGAAGAAGGGAAAACAAGGCCCTTCCTTAGCTCCACAAGTCAACCCAGAATACTTGGACGCTCAAGCAAGGGGGACACCTAGTGCCGTGAAGTCGTTCCCAACTTAGCACCCCCTGTAGCCTCCACAAACACCCTTTTTGGTGGCGAAAGTTGTACCAGTCTGGGTGCCTAATTAGACTAGATAAATTCCTTCCAATCCTAAAGGTACAAGTTATAATTAATTCCAACTTAGAAAAATAGATTGCAAACTAAGATACAAGATTACTTCCAACTTAATGAGATATTAACAAATGAATACTAAAGAGATATTAACAAATTAAGCAAGAAAGCAAGCCTTATGATATAGCATGGGTTGGCTAAGCCAAACCTCTTTGCTAGGTGTAGGCAAAATAAATCAATGCATGTAAAGAAAAGACTAGAAAAATAAAATGAATTGCTCCTAGCCACTCAACCTTGTCTTAAGGACAAGTGGGGCAAACAATTAGATGCAATAAAAGGAGATAGACTACCTAGCCTTACGATTTTGCATGGGTTGGTTGGGCCAACCACTTTGCAAGGTGTAGGCACAATATAATTACAATTGTTACAAAACAGAAATTATTGAAACTTGAGAAGAATGCAAGCCCAAGAGAGTCTCTTGGGCTTCTTACAATCAAGGAAATAGATGAGAGAAGAAATGGGTTTTGTTACCCCAAGTTGGAGGCTCTTCTTGAGTGTTTTGTGGCCCCAAATGGGTAGCACCTCTCCTTGTCCTGGCGAGAATCTGTAAAAATCAGCAAGCAAAAGCTTGCTGGAAATGCTGTAAAATATTCAAAACAAATCAAAAAATCTCTTTGAGTGAAAAACGGAAATTTTTACCATAAAAATATGAATGTGAAATATCTATTTAATGTCTATTTCAGAACAGAAAATAGCTTCAAATCCAAAGAAAATGATAAAAATTAGAACAGAAAAAAATGGAGGAATCCCTTGGTTGAATAAGCAAATTTTCAGATCTTAAATTTGTTTCTCCAAACCCTTAGTGACATGCAAATACGTGAGATTTTTCTACAAAACAACAAGGAGGTGAGTATATGAAATGGAAATTGCAAAATACTTTCCAATACCATACAAATAACTCACTAAATCTACGGTAATACTACCATAAACAAAACAACAAGGAGGTGAGTATATGAAATGGAAATTGCAAAATACTTTCCAATACCATACAAATAACTCACTAAATCTACGGTAATACTACCATAAACTTACCCAAGCAAAATACTTTGCTTGGATCTCCTAGATTAGACTTGAAAGCAAGAAAAACCACAAGAAACTATGGCAGCAATATCACCTCAAACAAAGACCATGAGGAGCATCAAGAAGACTCTCAATGCACCATGAGATTCCCTCCAAAGTTTTTCTTTATTGCAAAAATTTCAATGCAAATACTTGCAACAAAAAATTACAAGAAGAAATGAGATATGAGAAAGAGAGAAGAGTGGGAGAGATTTGGGCAGCATAAGTTTGCTCTGAGAATAGATGTGTAATGAGGGAGGGGTGAGCATTCTTTTATACCTGGGTGGCAAGAGAGACCCCTCTTGGATGAGCTCCAAGTGGCAAGCAACAAGCAAGAGTGATCATCTCAAGGAGGGGCGCACTTTTAGGGTTTTGGTCAACTTAGGGTTTGAGGGTTGAGTGTGGTGAGGGGGAAAACACCTTTTAGCTTACCCAACAATGATGTTAGGCACTAAGGAGGGTGCACTTAGGGTCCTAGGTGGTATTTCACTTTAATTTTTCACCTTGGACAAGTTACTCACCAAGGGGGGTGCACTTTTCTTAGTGAGATGATGAGTTGAGGTTGTGGCTAAGCAAGGGGGGTTGGGTTAAGTCAGAAAATCACTTTTCTAACTTAGGAAAAGGCTTAGGAACCATCTCCCACTCTTTCTCATGATGTTTTGTTCATTTTACAATTTTTGGCATTTTTACTTAGCCAAAATAAGCAATTAAATTGTTGACTCAAGACTGACTTGGACTCCTCATGGACAATGACCTAGCAAAACTTGTCCATTTGAGTTGAAACTTGGTCCAAGGGTGTAGGGGGTCTCACGCCATTTCTTTTGAGTACTCACACCCCTATCAAAATCCCCTAGGACCAAATTTTTACATCAAATTTAATTAAAATTACCATTAACTGGGTAATTTTCAAAAATTAAAAAAAGCTACTTAGACTCGACGAAATTCCGCAAGACTCTGGAAGATGTCTAGCATGGTCATTTACAATATTCCTAGACCCTAGTCACCCATTGGGATCGATCATTAGAACGTATTTCACCACTTTGGAGGATTATTGTGAGTGAAAAACTCAAGGGTAATTAAAAATTACCTGAGGATAAAAACACTCGATGAAAGGACTTCCCTAATGATAAAGTCTTAGGTAACTAACTAAAATATGATCCATG
>ML788152.1:41423-56640 GCA_009831015.1 Picea engelmannii | reverse complement strand
AAAATTAATTAAATTTAATTAATTAAAAAAAAACTATCTAGACTCGACGAAATTCCGCGAAACTTTTTATGATGTCTTACATGGTCATTTACATCATCCTTAAACAATAGCTACCAGAGGATGAGACCATTAGAATGCCCTTCACCACTTTGGAGGAATTATTCCAGGTGTGGGAAAAACTCAAGGGAAATTAATAAGGCTGAAAAGCCCAATTAAAATCCTGAGGATAAAAAACCCACGGTGAAAGGAACTCTCCCAATGAAAACATCCCAAGGCACCTGACCTAACTATAATCCATATAGACCTATTACATTATTAACCCACGGAGGGGTGCGGAAACTCTGTTTACAAAAATTTGTGTTGGAGGCATAAATTGCGCAGTAGAACCAAACTGTCTTCGACATATTTGCATCTAATGATGCATATCTTCATGGCACATGAAGTTGACACCCTAGTTGAATAGGCGGTCAACACCGTCTTTATTTCCGGGCTATTCTGCGTGCGTGCGACATTTTGGTTCGTCACGCGATATTATCGCGCTAATTACGATATATCATGACATGAAAAAAGCACGATATTTTCAGCAATAATATCACCAACCTTCGTTTTAGCAATATTATCGCCAATATCGCAATAATATCGCGATGTTGGTAACACAGGTTCTAGCAACATCCTCATTTTTGCTTCTTTCTTTTTTCTCATGTCTTGACTTTTTCTATCCTTTCGGCACTACACTTTGGACTTCCCTTATAGATGATTCTCACCGATTCTTATCTCACTGTTAATTTCTCTCTGATTTGAGGTACTCTTGTAATAATGCACTTCCTCCCATGCTTTGCATGTGTCTTAACAATGTTGAACAAGATTGTTTATTCCTGTTTATTTATTTTATATTCCCAGAAATCAGGTTATGCATTTTGCAGAAACCTATCATATACATATGACAAGCATTTGTTTATTGGCTTTAATTTGAAAATTGTTAGGAATAATATCTTCATTAGGGATGGTTGACCATGGTATACACCTCTCTGACTACCTTCAAATCCCCGGAGTCAATGCTCCTCTTGATGTCTTATTACAATATTACAAAATTTTGGATGCTATGAACTAAGACTTAGAAGTTTTTAATAGCACCCAGCAATTTCAGAATATCATGTCTATATGAGGTCAAAACAAACTACCACTTCACCTCAAAAAAGTCAAAGGCAGATTGGATAATTGTGCCCAAGAGTTTACTCAAGGAAGTAACAAAGGCATGCTTGAGTTAAAAAGATGGAATTGAATGGGGACTCAGGAATCTGAGCAGTACCCTAGTAAATTCAAGAAGATAAGAAAACTTGAGCAGTACCTGACAACTTTGCATAGCTGTTATTTACTGCTCCTACTCGGCATTACTAAATTTGTCAATGCCCAAGAAAATGCACTTGTTCTATTGCCTGACCATCTTTTTTCTCTATATAAATTTGAATTTGATTTCTTAGACATTAGTGTTTAATGAGGTTGATATGTCAAATATGTAAATGTCTTCAGCCCTGATAATTTGTATAAGATGCAGTCATTGTTCCACAAACCTTCGGATGCCCCTACTTTAAAAGGAACAGATGTGTAAAAGAATTAATCAAAAAATTCAAGAAAAAGGTCTTTCTTTATGCTGCTTCTGAATTTTTCACCTTGGAAGGCAATGGATATACTTTATCCTGCAAGAAAGCATATCTTCAGGCACAGAACTGCCTCAAAGTAAACTATGTAGCAAAAGAAAATACACCCCCTGCTCCACTAACACTATTTTAGGTCTTAACTACCTGTTGGTCGAAACAATCTCGGTGCCCCATAAAGAGTTGTGAACACAAATGTTTCATTCGTTCCCTGCGAGAATCCATCAAGTTTTTGAGAAACAGATATTGATATGTTCATCAGAAAACAAAAAAGCACAGATGAAAAGGAAAATTGTGAATCAAACTGAATAATGATGTTCATGGAACATGTCCTGAGTTGTGATATAAGGATATAACATACTTGATATTTTCTCTTTGGAGTGGGTATCAAAGGACCATTCAACAATCCGCCAAACACTGCACCCTGCATGTCACCAGTCACCTGTAAAAAATAAGCAAATGTTATCAGGCACTTCTGGGGGATCTTAGAAGTTAGAAGAACTGCAACACTACACGAGACTCTAAGAACTTGCCCAATCTAAGAGAAATTAAATTTGAAGGGAAATTGGAACGAAAACAGGTAAAACTATTTGGTGCACAGAAAGATTTACATTCTGAATGATGGAATAAACAGTAGTGATGTTTTCTTAAACTCAATAGGAAATAATGCTTTTTCTAGTAAAATGAGCACTCTACATTTTGTATCAGATAGAATTACTATGCATGCTAGGTTGTGCAAATGAAATGAAATGAAATTATATTAATTTTCACTAATGACCAAAAAATATCAGTGGGACTTAAGAGTGCGGTCGGTACAAGTAGCACAATAGAGAGTGCCTAGTGCATCTCCTAAACAAGTAAACAAATCTAGGCCAACAACAATGCAAGAAGATAACAAAGGGGGGAAATATAAGGGTTTAACCAGTAAAGGAAACCCATATAATTTAATTTAAATATTAAATCCCACTAGTTGCCATAAATAGCCAATGGGACTGTAAAAAGTACAAATAAGAGTAACCATTGGGAGTGCTAAAACATCTCTGTCAGAAATGAAGAAGAAATAAAAGAGTACATGGAGAGTGTCAAAACAAATGCCATCTTACCCTAGAGATCCAAAAAAAGGATAAAAGTAATAATATGAGTGAGGGTTGGATGGACATCAAGGAAGAATCCCTATACCAACAAGGTCATCGACTGTTAGACCTCCTAACATGATACATCCAAGGCCAAGAATAAGTGTGTAATGAGCTTCCTTATGTCTATTGGTTGTGTGGTATGAAGTCTATGCTATGGTCTACCTAACTGACCTAGTATTGGAATTTTGCTCAAGATGCATGTTATCCCCTAGCCTAGGGATAACTAAGGAGATTATGTCTCGAGTCCCACAGGTCCTAGACATGGAGTACCGAGAGCCAGATCGACTTGAGCATGGCCCTGGAGGGCCCATCCTTTCATTCTTCAGCGCCTCCACTTTGTCAGCAGCAGCAGCATCCATCACCTCAGCCTGGTCCTGCAGCAAAAATGGATCTTGCTCCATGAGGTAATGAGTCTGGGTATCATGGTATGTGTCATTCTAATCCTCAAAACCTTTGAATATGTGCATTTAATTCTTTTTGCTTCTAACGTGTGCTTGGACCTTATGCTTTTCCACTTGACCATACCTGGGGGGAATGACAGGATGGCCTAGTAAGCTGGTACCCATAGGATTTGAGTTGCCACTGGGGGATTCATGAAAAACCATCGTCCGCTCCCTCCATACTTATCACTTTTCATCTTTTTCCCGCTCATCCATCCCATTACATTGGTCCAGGCATTGGGTTGGCCAAATATCTAAGGGTTGTACCTTACCTGGTGGGAAGAAGGGGCTAAAGGCCCAGAGGGTAAAAGTAGATGGCAAAAGATAAAAGCCAAAAGAATGAAACCTTGAGATGCTTCGCCCAAGGATCCCCGAGAAAGCAATAAAAAGCTTCTCAGCAAGAAACAGAGGGACCCATAAAAAAATAATAAAACAAGACCTAGTTAGAGGATAGGGGGTCTCATCACGAGCCAACCTATTAGGTCCATGGGCATGTAGCGGTATGACATTACCAACAACTGGTCACCACGCCAGGGTAGTGGCTCTTGGTGGCATAGCCAAGAAAAAGGGGGTCTCATCACAAGCCAACCTTCTCATTTCCGTGAAATGCTTGTGGGTAACATTGCCACCACTGGTCACCATGCCAGGGCAGTGTCCCCTAGCTAGCCTCTTGAAACAAAAAGAAATAAGAATAAAAGATAAAAGGCATGAATGGGCTTGGAAACATTTGCATCCATGACAAGGTGCAGCTCACCCTCTTCAGAGGCACCCACAGGTAAGCTATACATTTCCCTGCTATCACTAAACCCCTTGCCCAGACATCCCTTACCACCTCATCCACTCACATGGCCTGGATTTGAATTCTCCCGGGAACATCCCACATCCAATGAGCATTAGCCCAATAGGACGTCCTAGCATCCCCTCCAAACTTGGCTTGCAGATTAGCATAACGTCTTTGAGCACTTGTCCGGGTAAAGGGGGTTTTATGCACATGTTTAATAACTTGATGATTAGATGTGATTGACATTGCTATGATCCCTGTGACTTATGAGCCCATGGAGGGTGTATCTGTTGATGTTCCAGGGCCACACCCGATGGACAGGTACACATGGGGAGATGATTAGTTCGGACCTCCATGGGGCTAAAAGCCCACCAGATGGATTTTGAGACCCCATCCAGGGGCAGAGACAGACCAGAGGATTGCACCAAAGAAAGAGGAAGAAGTTTCACCAGGGACAGCCTGGTGGGCCTAGACCCAGGGGGTTTGTGCCCTTTCCACCATGATGTAGGCCTTGGAAGGCCCATGACATCACCCAAGTCACCCATGACGTCATCCAGTGTTTTGGGATGTTTGGAGGCAGTTGTGTGCCCAGTGGCATGTGTGGCAGGTTCCTGAGGCCCAAGGAGGCCTAACCTTTTGCTCCAGGAGGCCAATGTTGCCCAAAAAGGCCTAACGTCACCCTAGAAGGGAATGACGTCACCATTACAGCTCATTTTAGGGTTTAATTATGACATTAAATGTAAAAACTGGATATTGTTTGTAACTGGCCATGTCGACCTTTTTGACCTAATTTTGGTCATTAGTATTGTATAAATAGGGGGAAAATCCTCCTTATTTTTCATCATCTTTCACTCACACTTGTGAGGACTGAAATTTGCGCCCTCCTTAGGGTTTCTTGGCTGAAATTTTAGTTGAAGGAGGCTAGATTTGGTGTATTTTGGCAAGCTTCTTAGTGGATGTGTTCAACTAGGGATTTTCTTGATTATTTTTTATGTATGTAAGTGAATTTTCTGCAATTCTTCTTAATTGAATGGTTATGGTTGTATTTATCTTGCATTTACATTCAAGATTATGAAATTGCTTGATTAAGCCCTAAGAAGACTAGCACATGTTATTGTCCTAGCTTCAAAAGCTTTCACCTACTAGATATTGTCAAAAGGCCATTTTTCTTGAAGCATGAGCTAAGGCCTTGCCATTGTAACACCTTAGTATCCATTGCTTCATCTTAGCCGATTTTGCTTCATCATTGAGTTAAAGAGGAAGGAAATCTACTCAGGCCTAGGGTTACCTACACCTTAGTAGCTAGTTTCCCCTAGGGTTCGATAATTGGAGCCTTGGGTTACCAACACTCCAATCTATCATTCTCTCTTGTCTTTGACTTCCTATTATCATTTTTTCTTCAACATTTGCCGCTGCATTATTGACTCCATTTTCCCTAAAAGCACTAGTCTAAGTCCTCTCTTGAGTAATTGATCAACACAACCTTCAAAACCTACTCTTTGAGCAACCTACTAACACTTTCTAACCCTAGAATAGCCTAACCTACTAACAATATTGTTGTTGTTACTAAAGTAAGCTACAGCCATTAGATGCAGCATTAAAAGCTCATAAAAGCAATTGAAAAGGCTGAATTATACCTTGTCTTGTGTGCTTCTATCAAATGTTAGTATTATGATTTCAATGGTTAATGATTCTTAGTCATGTTGAAGCTATTTGCAAGGCATTTAACGTGAAGTATTGCTCTATAACGATTGTTGTTATAAAAAATTTGTTTACTTCATCATATTCAGCAAATTGCTTTATCAAGAAAGTCCATGGTTTTATGAAGTGCTAACCAACAAGTATACTTGCAAATATAACTAGTTTCTTGTTGCTTTGTTCCGGGCAGGTACACTTGACATGTTATCTTTTCATTTGGTTATAAAACCGGACTTTCTGATCGGTGGTGACTTGTGAGAGGGGATCTTTATCTAGCCACTTTGACTTTGCCTTCTCAAACCCCCAGGTCACCGAGGACGTCTCCCCCGAGCCTACCACCCTAAATAGAAAGAGACATCCTATTGAGGTGACAGTGATAGGATAGTCTCTCGTTACACCAATTTGCTCTCCTTTAACCTTTTCTTCTATCAAAGTACAAACTGCGCGATAACATTTTGGTGCCGTTGTCGGGGAACACTGAGTCAATCTTCCTCAAACGACATTCTTTTTCGGTAAGCCTCTCCTCAAGAATCTTTATCTTACAAGCTTGCCTGGCGACTCCACTAAGGGTGATCCCCTTATTCCTTTGATAATTTCAAGAAAATTATCTGGTGACTCCACAATCCACAAGGAGGTACAACAACTCACCCCAATCCTTTAGAAGAAAGCCTCCCCGAAACTCTCCTGTAGTAAAATCACTCTTTGGAGGCAGTCTTCCCTTAAACACGATGTCTAGCACAGAAACTCAAACCTCTATTCCGACCCAAGCCAATAACCAAAGACAATGGTCATCCAATCTTTTCAAACCACTAGACATGACAGCTATACCAGGCTACCCTAGGAAAATGCCCCCAAGTATGAGAAATGGCTGCCTAAATTCATCGGTAATGATSCAATCAATGTCGAGGATCACATGAGCAATTTTTGGGCATTTTTCCAGCTTCATCCCATTAGGGATGATGCTGAAGACTTGGCTATGAAACTGTTCTCTGCTACCCTCCATGATAGCTCAAGGCATTGGTACAATAGTCTTCCTRATGGCAGTATTAAAACCATGGATAAGTTAGAAGAAGTTTTTMTTAAACGATGGAGTATCAAGGAAGACCCCAACATGCTACTGATAAGGCTGAACCACCTCTTGAAACAAGAGAATGATACCATTAGAGAGTTCCACAGTAGGTTTGAAACCCTGTTGCAGAAAATCCTTGTGATTCATCATCCATCTCATAGTTTCCTTCTCTTCATTTATACCAAAGCCTTTACTGGTCAACTAGGGTATCTCCTCAAGGTTAAGAACCCCCAAACAATCCAAGAACCTCAAGAAATAGCCACAAGGATCGAAGACAACCTTCTATCATCCAAAGTTGAACCTTTCTCAGCCCCAAGAGTCAGAATGGACACTAAACCCAAGATAGGCCATAATGTTGAGCCTGTCTCGGACATTAGTACTAGCTTGGAAAAGTTGCAGATGACTATAGATGGCATGGTAAAAAGCCAAGAACTAATGATGAATAAGATTATCAACCTAGAAAGGGCTCAGCGTCAAGCCCCTAGGGTTCCATACAAGGGCCAATTCCAAAAAGGGAACCAAGTTTTCAAACCAAAGAATGATTAAGAGGTCCCAAATACTTTAGCTCCTACAAATGTGGTGGATGAAAACCCTTGGTGTTTGCAATGCAGTGAGTCACACTGGGAACATGAATGTCCTGACAACAATGGAGGCCATGACCGAGTAAATATAATGAACCATACCATAGAGGGCCCCCAGATTTTCCTTAATATTTCCCCTGAGGAACATCAAGAGGGCATAAAGGAAGCATCATGAGGGGAGTCTTGCACTCCTCTAACTATAAGTATGGTTTCCTCCTGGGTGCAGTCTGTCCATAGACGATCAAATCCTGATAGATCTGCTCTACCACTAATACTCTGAAGAAATGGTTCCCAATGTCTTGGAAGAGCACTGAGAGTAGTCAAGACAAGTTCTCTGCCTAATATAGTTTCTCCAATGGCACCTAGCTGATCTCTGATCTCTGAAATCTTCATAAAGAAGGTAGCAACGATGTCAGCTTTCGTCATCTTGATATGTTGAAGTTGGTTCTTCAATGTAAGAGCTCTGAGGGTGTTGGTACTCTCAAACATATTCTTTAATGCATCATACATCTCATAAGTTGTCTTCAGGTTGGCAATACGAGGTAGGAGATGATATCTCACTGAATAGATGATTATCTTCCTTGCTTTGACGTCATCTTCCTTCCATTCTTCCTTCTCTTCATTGGTAGTTGTTTCTGGTAGAGTCTTTTGGATCACACTCAATAGGTCATCCTCTTCCAGGGTAATATGTAGTCTTGATTTCCAAGAACTGAAGTTGCTTGATCCATCAAGCCTATCTTCCACCAAAGTTTTGTTCCTCATGGTTTGCAGATTCTTCCACAAACCCTTAGCAACTAGGCTAGGCTAGCAACCCTAGGTTTTGTTGGACTTATGGCTGCCGACAATAAGCCTTGAAAGTCAGAAGAACACTGGTAAGCTTGAAAAAATCTTTCAATGAGCTACAGAAACCCTAAAACCGAAATTTCTATAGAAACCCTAGGGCCAAAAATCAAAAGTTCTCTGATTTGCAATCTGAGAGTCTATGGAGATGCGCTGAAGGAGGCCGTACACTCCTATGAAAGAATTAGCCCCGATGTTTTAGTGGAAGGTGTTGAAACAAGCAAACAAGAGAGGGTCATACCTTTTTCTGGAAACCCTAGAGGGTTGTACTTTTCTGCAACTGGGAGGTGACGGCTAGCTTGAAAACTTATGTAATGGTTCTTCAAGAACTCTGCTATGATACCATGTTGAATTTTCTCTAATTGCTAGGCTCAAGCATGAGGTTTATTTTATTTCTGTTTAGCATAAGCTACAGCCATAACTATTGCAGCAACATAATAATAGCTAGCTGCAGTAAACCAAGATCACAAGAAGAATAACCATGCACAAGAACACATGAAGTATCCTGGGAAAACCCTTCTCAAACAAGGGAAAAACCCAGCAATCCTTTGCTATATTCTCAAGAGAAGATCCCCCAAACCATAAACCCTAGATGCACACAAGAGGGTGCTCTACAACCTTGAAACTAGCACCCAAGAGAGGTGCGCACTTCAGTCTTACAAGTAGGTCTGAAATTTCCAAATGACAAGTGAGAGTGTGTAATCCTCAATGGGGATTCACCTCTATTTATACAAGACTAGACACAACAATAGGTGTGTCTCTTGGCACAATAGGGCCGACCTTAATAACTCAGTATTATAATTAATCATTACATAAATATTAATTATCTTTCACATATGGTGGGGCCAACTTGTACCCATTACATCACAAATTAGGGTTACAAGTAAATATCACTCTTAGACAATATAGCAAGGATCTCACACGTCCATTAGTGCTCAGCCACTAGGGACACGTCCACCTATGCTCAACCATAGGGACGTCATACTCAACAGATCTCTATCTCAACTGAGTCCACAGGAGAATCATCTGGAGTACCATCTCAAGCCGACTCAACTGAGTCCACAAGAGTACAAGGCAGTAGACCATCTCAAGTTGATTCAACTCAGTCCAGATGAGTACAAAGCAAGAGACCACACATCATCACAACTCAGTACAGAGTCTGATGCACACCCATCACATGGGCACACCCAACACTTGGGCTTCCTCACACAGATGTCTCAACTCAGTCCAGAGGAGAAAGATCTGGAGGATGTCTCATGAAGCTGCAATCAACAACAAGAAGGGCAACAATTTTCTTGCAGATTTCTATTGGATCTGCCTTCAAAACCCCTCTTGCTTGATGGTTCAACAAGAAATGTTGATAGGTTACCCTATGCTTGTGTCAAAGAGGATGATTACATCAGCCCCATCAATCATTGGATAGAAGAAGCTCGCAGCAGTACATGCCAACCTTGGCATAATTTTGTTCTTCTCTCTCACGTTCATGACCCTACTTCAAAGTTTGGCCAAGGAGTAATGGAGATCCCAGCATATGTTTGATTGATGCTTGATGTTTCATTGTTTTGGTTTTTGGCCAAACACAAAGGGAGACTTCATGGTGTTGATAAACTTGTCAAATGGTTACATTGGATGTGTGATTTTACTTAACATGTTCATCTCCCTATTTTAGAGTGGAGTAGGACGAATAAGCTCTAGTGAGCATTAGTTTTATGTTCATGTTCCCTTTGGCATTGTTGGCTTATGCCTTGTTTTGTAAAGCCACATTTTGAAAAAAGTTGAACAAAGACATTCTTGGGATTGTACATGGGGTTTCAGGATGTGGATGTTGGCCATCCCACCACATGTTTTGCTTGTTTTTCATGGCCTTTTCCTAACAGGTACAGCAGAGATTTCTAGAGTTCTCATGTGCTCTTTCAGAGCACATGTCCCCATATGGAGCTAGGTGTTACTCCCAAAAATGCCTTGGCATTTTGAGAGTTTATTTCCAACATTTGGTGACAAGGAGACCTTTTGCAGATCTGTCTTATGCATATCACAGCAGCCAGTAGTATGAAGGACCTATGAGTTGGTGTTTTGAGTTGGAGGAGACTCACTTCTCCTTGTTGGATTATCATACTTGATGGTTCATCTATTAGCATACTCCTCATGTTGCATACCTTTATTGATGGATCAGCCTCGTAGTAGATGCTTTGTTGGACATGTTATGTTGTATATCACTCTCACTTTCAATTGTTGAAGATGTTATTAGTCATGATTCTGTAGCAACACCTAGAAAGGAAATTTTGGAAAGTAGAAATGATGATGGAGATGCTCAGATGCATGCCATAATTAACGTTCAATTGTGATAAAGTGTTGGCTTGAATGTCTTCTTGTACCAGCCTGTATACCTAGAATATGAAATCCAGATAGAGAATTTGGAAGATGACAGCAATATGATGCAGCCCTTGTCAAACCCTGCACAAAATAGTTTTTAGGCAGTGTCACATTAACAGAAGAGGGTAGTCAACCAGTGCTAATGATTTCAGATTATGGATGTCTAGATGGTGCTGAAATTGTCAAAGTTCTGGGGATTTTGGTAAAATACATTTGGATTTTTCAGTCATTATCTGAAAGCATATGAGACCCAAGGATATGAATAACAGTAGAGCAAGTCAGTCACTAATGGGTTTGGTACCAAGCAGGGTTTCCTGTGTAAATTCCATTCTTGGGACCACCATTAATCTGCCGGTACTGATGACATGGCTGATCTGAATGTCCTTGCTGTAACTCAGCCTGTCCTTGAAAACCAAATCAGTTATTGAGTGTACAGATTGAAATTCCAAAGTGTTTGAGCGAAATGCACCAATCAATCAATCTACAAGAACCTTTCCTGTACATGTATATAAAGTGATGATATGCAAACAAGTGAAAAAATAAAAAATTACATTATTTTTCAATGGTATAAATCAAGAATGTTGTCATGGATAATGGCAATTATTTGCCAGGAGCATTTACTAGTAGCATATGTAAACATAGCCATCTATCATGTGCTAGTATACTAAGTGAGTGTGTGTGTGTACACATATACAGTCACGCTTGCTTGGCAATGCAGTGGTTAAAAACACTGGCAGACTTCAGCCCATACAGCTTCCATTTTCCACAACAAAGAAGAAGAAATGAAATTATCGAGCAGAAGATGAAAACAGATCACACTCAAAGTAATGGAAGAAATGCAAGCTGCAATAATATTACCAGTAAGCAAGGTCCAGGAAGATCAGCACTCTTGCGAAGAAGAGTTAAAAGTGATATCCCATGTTTTTCTGTACTGTCCTTCATGGGAAAGAGAAAATATTAGTACATTTCATAAATTCTAGACACTAGAAAACACCAATCTTCATGGTTTTCTAAAAGTCTCTCCATTTAGCTGTGGTTTACCTGTACAATAATATCCACTGACAACCTCTGACCAAAGTGGGAAGGGATGCATGCACAAATTCGCAAAGATCATCTGACAAAAATAAAGACTCGTCTGAAAGGTCAGGTATAGATAGCATCATCTTCTGGGGAACATAGCATTGGTCTAATGTATCAGAAGTTTTCAAATCAGTCGCAATCTCAAGCTGCCACTCATTACTGTTTCCATAAACCCCAGACTCTTCATCTCTTGTACCTTGAGGCTCACATTCCAACTTGTCTTCGGATAATCCATCTTTTCTAATAGATTGTCCATTTTGTCTCTTCCATCCTCCAGTTGAAGCCACCAAATCCGATGAAGAGGAGGCCTCATTTTCAACTCTCTGGGTTGTATTGTACTCACTAGAACCAGGTTTGGCTGCAGGGAGGAAGGAAAGAAGAAAATCAGATAAAGATGACGTATCAGGCCCGTAAGGTTCACTTTCTGAATTGGTGACACCCTGCAATTATCACAATTTTGAATTTCCATATTTTTTGTTAGATTGGTCTCATTATGCAAAATCACAGTTCATAAAATGCATTTCAATGTGCACATCAGTAACTTTGAATCTTAAACACTAATTACTTGCACACGCTTGCACTCCATTTCATACTCTTCATTCCACATAAGTACGAGTTTGAAGGTGGTACTGTTCTAGAACATGAAAGTTATCATTACAATAATACAGAAAAATAGTATTTAACAAAACCATTACTACACAAAGATTTTGAATCCAATTTGTAAATTAGAAATCGGAGGTAGAAAGTAGGAAAAATAGCTGAATATGCAAACGAATGTTTTAGACTTCTAGTAAAAGAATTTCAGTCTATGATGCTGAGAGCACCACTTTTATAATGCACTTTAATTTTAATTGCATATGCTCAAATCTTGATGTTCAACTTGTAGTATTACTGTTTCACAGAGCAAGAACTAAGTCAAAGCAAGATGAGAACATTCTACAATATGAAAAGATTGCCCTTTTACACCAGTAATATAAGTCAGAGCATGGGTTCCATAAAACCAGCATTCACAGAATAGCAGCCGTTTAAGATTTATCATGCTGCTTAGTCCCTCCCTCAGTCATTCCCACAATCCATGACAATAACGTTTTGAAAGGCACTACTTCTCTAACGTTAATCCAATAGGTAGCGCATCCCACTGGTAACTTGAAACTTAACAATCTCATTCCCCAATATTAATGAAGGGTACAAACTCAACTCTTCCTAGAAAACCTCCCAATCTTATTACCTTAGTGAACCTTATAAACCCAATTGTTCCTTGAACCCCTCCTAAGATACTATATACTATAAAGAGGTCATTAACTCTAATCTAGAAGATTAAAAGTATCTTTCTGTTATATCTAGAGTAAAGAAGAAAATAAACATTGCTAAAATACAAACAAATTCTCACAAGCTCCATAATGAAACAGGGCAGTGGAAAATTCCTATAACTACGTGAGATGAAAGAATTTATCATCTTTGTGATACTAAAAAGGTGGAGGATGAAAAGCACTTTCTCTCAGACTATCCTACTTACACGCACATTAGATCCCAATTTCAAAATATTTGCAACAATACCAACCTTCTTAACCTTTTAACTCATCAAACCTATGGAGATTTAGGAAAGCTTCTCTCCAATCCTTTTGAGCGTATCAAAGAAATTCTAAAGCAAACCAATTAATTCCTTCCCAGTTTTCTCTTAAGGTCCAATAGGCCAAAGTTGGTCTCAATGGACGTTAACAATCATCATCATCAATCATATTTCACAATGTCATAGAAGATGCAAACTCAATTACTCTTTGGGCCCCTCCTAAGTTTATTCCCAAAGCTTAGCAAGCTTATGAAACATGTGTATTTCTGGCTTAAAAGATGACTACCATTTCAAAACTTTGTTTGCAGTCTTTCAAATAGAATTTCAAAAATGCTTCTACCATTTCAAATATATTGGTAACTCAACCAAATCCAAAGACAGATTAAGGGATCAAAGCACTTTGAGAGATTCACATAGCCCATTACATTAAATTAAATTTCAGGACTTTGAGGCCTGGATGATGTTAAATTTCAGTACATGGTAAGCAGACCTGCAACCTAAAACCCTAGAAAGAAGTAACTTGAAAATTCACAAAACTGCTGGTATATTTTCTAGTTCTACAAACACATAGAAGAACTGAAAGTACTAACAGCAAACAGTAGAAATTGCAGCACTCAGAAACACATCTCTGTTTCTAGATCACTCAAGAGTAAAAACTGAATTGATGAACACCTTACCCTGGCCTTTCTTTTATAGACTAAGAAGGCAGAGAGGCTACAAAAATAACCCATAGCCGTGGGCACCCAGGTTAGAAAAAAAAACCCTAAAACTGCCTACAGATCAGCACCCAGTCATGCACGAATAGCTGCCTAGAAATAACTCTCCTTAACTGGATTAGGATAGCTAATAAAACCAAGCATCTATCCTTAAAATCCGCACCCTCCTAGAATAGAATTTGTTGTGCAAGAAATACCTAATCTAAGCCTAATCTAAAACTGGAAAAGCAACTCAGATGTAGAAAATAACTCTTATACTAAAATGAAAAGCACACTTTAAATCTGAACTGAACTCAAACTGCTAAATTTAGGACAAAAACTATACTAGGAGAAAACTGAGGCATGTATGCACCCTCTAACTCTCCCCATTGCTGTCCTTTTCTTATAACACTGCTGCACCTCCTCTGATGTAACAGAATCCAAACAGCTGCTGCTACGGATGAACACTGTCTGACCAACAAGGTAAGAAAAACTAACGGATGAGACTTTTGAGCCTTGACACATTACTTCTCAAATTTGATTTAGAATACCTGAAAGTATGACTTATAGTTATCCCTGCAAAGTAGAAATAGTTATAGTGCCCACAGGAGTGTAGTCTAGCGGCAAGCAGCGAGGTGATCGGGCTTGTATTAACATGGATATGCAAGTTCAAAACCCCCCAATGGGTGCAAATGGGGCCAAGTGCAAATCCTCAGTGACTTTGACAGGATAGATATACCCCTCATAGCGCAACAGCTAAGCCTAAGACATTCTATAAGACGTATTTCTCAACAAACAAACAAAAAAACAGTTATAGAAACACAATAATTTCAAGCAATATTACCATATATATGTGTGTGTGTGTGTGTGTGTGTGTAGACAACAGATTTTGTAATGTCCCCACTTTGGGACATCATTATATTACAGAGTGTTATGCTGACCAGAATAGCCAGATGGGGGTGATAGCGAGTATAGAAGCTATTGAGGGGTTTTATTGGGCCCGACTTGCATCGCTCATCTTATTTCATCATCATGATCCATTTCACACAGCTTGGCTTTGATTCTATTGCATTCTGACGATTTCCGTAATTTTGAGTTATTATGGGCTATATGTTAATTAAATTCACTAAGAAGGTCATATTGGGCATAATACTTGGAGGAACCTCTTAGTGTAATAGCTCATCGAAATTGGGAGGAATAGCACTATAGGATAGGATGATGAGAGGTGACTTTCAGTGGCCAGAGAAGCCATAAGGAGGGATAAATCACTTTTTAGAGGTAAAATGATTAATTAATTAA
>ML788152.1:10275-28640 GCA_009831015.1 Picea engelmannii | reverse complement strand
TGTGAAGCCATTTCAAGGCATTTATTGTGAAGCAATTATCTCATAAACATTGTTGCTATAAAATTTTGTTTGCTTCATCATATATCAACTATTGTTTTTATTGATAAAGTCCATGGTTTTATGAAGTACTAACAGCAAGTTGTCCTTGCAAAAGATATATTTTCTTGTTGTTTTGTTCCGGGCAGGTACATCTTAATACTTCACTACTTCATTGGTTAAAACCTTGGGACTTTCTGATCAGTGTGACTTGTGAGAGGGGATATTTTCATAGACACTTTAACCTTTGCCTTCTCAAACCCCCAGGTCACCGGGTACGTCTTCCTCGAGCCATCAACCCTAAATAGAAAGAGGTATCTTGTTGAGGTGACAGTGATAGGATAACCTCCCGTTACACCAATTTGCCTTCCCTTAACCTTTTCCTTTGGAATAAGTACAAATTGTGCAATAACAGATATCTCAAACTAGAATCAGACGCTACTATATCACAAACCCTTCAAACCACTCTATCGCAAAACAACTGCTTTGATACCACTTGTAATATGCATGTATCAGAAAGAGGCACTGCCACTACAACTAGAGAGTAACTGAAAATACAGAAAGAAATATGATAAGAGTGAAGCTCGAATGATAGAAATAAGAACCAAAAGATCAAAAGTAGTGAGGGCACCTGCACACCCAAGTGGATTGCACCAATGTTAAAAATATGACAGTCCTAAGGTCCTAAACCCGATTCAAACATCCACTCCATTTCAAACAAATCCCAAGGATCCTCCTTGCTCATACTAGCACTTTTTCCCATTACAGCCTCCTCCTTTTACTGCCAAAATGTTGCAGCCTATACATGCTAGCTAGTGAATCCTTCCACAGCTATTCCCATGAAGTGGACCCACCATCCTTTTTCTTACAAACATATTGAAGAATATCCTACAAACCTTGAATGAATACTTCTGGAAAATGTACCTTTGTTAGCCCCTTTCCTTCTCAAGACGGTACTGTCTCTGCAACCATGCCCTATTCTACCAATTTATTCATATTAATAACTTTTTCTTTTGATTTCATCAAAGTTCCCATCTCTAGCAACCTTGTAGACTGCTCCTCCATAACCATCAAGCCCAGCTATTATTCAATGATCTTCACTCTAGATTCAATTGATGCTTCCTCTTCATTTCCTTCTCCTCCTCCACTACAGAATTTTCCAGCAACTACTCAGATTCCTCAAAAGACAACTCCTTAGCTAATTTTTTCCTATTTGTTCATCAACGTTGAATATTTGGGGTCACTGATACTGATCGTCTTTCTTGGTTGTATCCTTCTGATAGCATTGCCTACATACTCATCAGGGCCTACACAACTATTTTCACTTCTTTGATAGGCCACTGCCTCCTGCCTTGATTCATCCCAATACCCAAACTTTCTCCTACATCTCTATCATTCAGACTGCCATCTGCCTACTTATATTGACTGCTTGATGGTGGCATAGGTTCCATAACGACCCCTTTGATTATTGACTGAATCCATCCAACTTGAGGCATACTTACTGTGATATTTGTGACAAAAAGATAAGTGCCTTACCATAAAGGAAACATGCAAAAAACTTAATGTTGTACTCAATGAGACTCATAGTCTGAATCTATTTTGCAGAAAATATTGAATTACTTTTCCTTGGTCTTCAGTGTAAAATCATAAGATGACTGAAAGAGCTCACACTTGTGTCCCTTTACAACTTCTATGTTTTTTCCTCGTTCACTTGTCATGATATCAAGCACAAACATTTCAACACTGCCTCCTCTAACTTGGGGCTACATTTTGAAGTTGTCATGCATCAAAGAAATTTCTCTCTTTATCCAAATATTTACCATATCCATCAATCTCAGAGAAATTTGTGGGATGCATAAAACCAACAAAATATGTATTTTTGAAATGCATATCGCATCATAACTCTGGGTCCATCTTCATTTATTCTTTATGTTCCAAGTTGTATTTAACCATTCCTGCCTGGTCATATTCTTCTCACCTCTACTTCTGGCTTTCCTCCCTTATTCTTTGCGCTTTAAAATCATCTATAGCGTTCATTAGTCGAATGATATCTCTCCCCTCCTGTGGGCATCTGATTAAGAGTGCCATCACTTCAAGGGTAAGTAAGGTACCAAGTCTCTTCCATAGTTTTTAAAGGTCTATGATCTATCCTTTGCCATTCTTCTTGCCACGTCTTCTCAATCTTCAAGTCCATAAACAAAATAGCATTTAGAGTCTCTGCTAAAATTATCTTAACATGGGTCTTCCATGATTGTGTGTTTAACTTTTAGGACCTCATAGTAGTTTATCATTATCCCTTGAATACTCCTTTTATGGAATTCCCGTATCTCTACAATGAAGATGTTTATAAAGGCCCCACGGTCCAACTAACTGAACTGTTTGAGGCAGGTAATAACTACAATAATTTATAACAAAAGCATGAAGGTTCAGAAATAGTCCCACAAGAATATAATATAGATATACCAAGTAGCGACAAAAGAAGCCAGAAAGAAAAAATTATGGATCCAGAAAAACAAGGGGCCTTTGATAATGAAAATATAACCCAAAAAATTAGGCTCGGGAAATAGAAGATATTAAGTTTTTCCAAATATCAGTCCTGCATTATTTCCCCTATAACAATGCTCTGCAACTGCATCAAAATTGTGTCGCATAAAAATCTCTGAAAAAGCTTCATCCTCAAAAATGCCCTTGCCAAGCCTTTTCCTTTAGTCTTCATAATTTTTTCCTTTTTTGGTTATGGAGACACTGAAGTATTTTAGGGCAATGGAAATTTTCAATTTTATTTATCTTGAGACTAAGAATGATGATTCAAACCTGAAGTGGAGTTCACCAGACATTTGTTATCAACTCTTAATCTTGTAGGAGAGGATATAGCATAGATCCCAAATTCACATGGCATTTTTCAACAATTTTTCTATTAATACTCTCCTCCTCTTTCCTTGCTTCTATTATTGTGCCCATTTTAGAATACTTTTGATGGAATTTTCACATATCTGGTAATGACATATTTTAGCATGCTTTATTGATCAAGCATTTCCTATGTCTCTAATACTCGTTGGTAAGTATGAGAAAAGAAGAAAGGCTAAGCCAAGCACTTCAACCATGTATTCTGCAATGCTGATACCATACCATGGTTTTCCATTAGTACCTCCATGGATATTTTCATATTAAGAGATTTTATCATTTTAGGTTATTTTTCCTTTGGCTACAAAGAAAACTTGAAATCATACCAGCAGTGCATCAACAGATTCGAGTTAGGACATTATTACTGCAAAAGGAAAACATTACATTTTTTTGTAAAATTCAGATGCTTTGGGCAACAAAAATGCTGCAGCTTGCAATTTTCTCATCCTTTCGATCTAGTAACTTCGAGAAAGAAAGAAATTAAATCAGGCGCTTTGTTATATGTGGGCAGTCTTTATCTGATAGTTATTATCTATATAATGCTGCAAGCTATCTTTATACAGTGGAATATCCTTATGTTGGGATTTTGTTCCCGTTTTGGATTCCATAACCCGGAAATTTGAATGGGCATTAACCAAATTATCATCCGAACATCAATCAATTGGCATTGGCATTCAAACAATGGCCCAAAAGAGCGCATTCTCTAATTAGTAAAGGAGGGAGGATGATGAGCATGGAAGATAACGAACAGCCAAAAGCAGATCAAATTCTGACATAAAGATGGAGGATTGTTGCAGAGATGAGATGGGATCGGTTGTCTTTTGTATTAACTTGTTTTTATCCGAAAGGAATGCAGTTACTGAAAGAGAGAGTACCTGCTGAGGGGACTGTGAAGGCAGTAACGTGTAAGAGGAAGAATCCAAGTGACCACGGCGGGGTGAGTAGTAATTTGATGACGACGTTGATGAATCGGAGAGCAGAGTGGAGAGCCTCTCAGCCAATTTGTCCTTCCATCCCAACATCCTCAATCACTCGCCCCTCCACCTCGCTTCAATATAAGAAGAGAGACCCTGTTTGATGATTGTCAGTGGTTACATGGTTTTGAGGCTAAGATCCGGCAGCTCAGGTACTAATGGAGCAAGTCATTTAACTTCGGGCCAGATGGCAAAGCGGATTCTCAATGTGAAACGAGATGTCATCATGAGAACAAATGGGGAATAAAATAGCGTATCTCTCTCATATATCCCATGATGACAAGGACAGTTTTGTCCATTTTAGATTAAACTATTTGATTTATTAGATTTAAATTAAAGAATAAAAATCATTCTTTTTTTATTTTATTGCTTAATGATTTGAAAGTAAATTATGTAGTGTATTGTTAATTAATATATTATAAATATTATAAAAAATTAATATATCAATAGTATTAAAATTATTAAAAAATAAAATTTAAATTTGAAATTATTAAAAATAAAATTTAAATTTAGAGCAAAATTATTAAAAAATAAAATTAAAATTTGAAATTATTAAAAATAAAATTAAAATTTGGAGCAGATTGGAGAAAATGTTTATTTTCTATGTTGTTAAAATGATGATGTTTTAGTTTTTCTTGTCACGATGTTTTAGGGTTTGTTTACTTTTTGTTTTTTCATTATTATAGTTTATGGGGTTTTATTTTCTTTTTTATAATATTATTTTTAGGTATCAAAATTAAAAAGATAATTTTGATTTTCTAATTTAATTAATTGATGACTTTTTTTTATTAAATTATTTTTTTCTTATTTTCAATTTCATTGTAATATTATAGTTTTTTTAAGTCGGTTTTGATACCAAGTTGGATGTTATCGGTACATTCTTTTGATTTGGAATTTAGGTATCCAACAATTTACCTCCTTTATCATTTATAGATGGTCAAAAAGTATTTTTTCTCTAAATTAATAATAATAAAATGTTTTTGAACTTAAATAAAATATAATTATAATTAAGTGTTTTAAAACTCTATATTCATATATGTATAAAATGATTAAGAACATGTGTTTTCTCCTAAAAGGTTATAAGTTCAAATCCAAACAGGGGTAGAGTATGTATACCTAGAGGGGGCTCATTGTCCTACAAACAAGGGGGTCTCACACACTAATTTGGTGTGTGGTTTTGAGGTGACCTTAAAAGGGTATGTATACCTAGAGGAGGTTCATTGTCCTACAAATAAAGGGGTCTCATACACTAATTTGGTGTGTGGTTTTGAGGTGACCTTAAAACTAGATTATTATTATTAAATTTACAATTTCACTAACTCGTCAACTTTTAAATAAAATTAAATTAAAAATAATAATTATGAGATAAAACTAGTTTATGAGACTTTTTTGACCAAAACTTTGTGAGAAGTGAAAAATTATAATGTGATTATAAACTTGTTAGTGATAGTTAAGGGTCTACACTCCACCCCAAAATCATAATACAAACTTAAGTGGACCTAATGATTAAGAACGTGTGTTTTCTCTTAAAAAATAGCCATAAACTTTAGTAGTCAAATCCTAAATCTCTTATCCCAGAATAAGGGATCCCTACACCAATTTGATATCTAGCTTAACCATAACTTTAAAATTATATTATTATTATTAAAAATATTAAACTTTTCTTCTAATTTATGATTTATGAATTATGTTTCTTAGTATATTATTTTATGGGTTTTATATGTTTCAATGGTTTACCCAATGTGAATTATTATCCACATGTGATGAGATTTTAAGGGATTAGTCATCACTCCAAGATGACCGTGTGTATTTGACTTATTATTTTAAAAATTGTTTTTGTTCAGCCATTAGTTTGATTTTAAAACAAAAATCAAAACAAAATATTTTTATAATAATAAATTAAATATATAAAATCAAAATTAAAATTTAATTAGTTGTGAAGTATAAATATTTTTTATAATAATAAATTAATATTTTTGGTATAAGTTGAATTATAATTTAGTTATAAATATATAAAAAAATATTATCATTAAATTTAATTTAATTTTTATTTTAAAAAATATTAAATAAATAGAAGTTTATTATTAATTTAAATTTGGTTTTTATTTAAAAATATTTTTTTATGATAACAAAATAACAATTAAAATAATTTATATTTCTTAAAATTTAAGACTTCTATGAGAATTTGAATTTTCAATGCATAAAAATATATCCGCCACATTTACTTTAGAATTTTTTTTAATGTTTTATCAAATAACTATGATATATACAAAATTATTATTATAATTAATTTATTATATTTATATTATAAAATTCAACTAAACATATATTTCAACACAACTTTAAAAAAGTAATTATATAAAAGAGAAAATATGGTTCATTCTCTTTCCAAATTAGCTTTTTGTCACATCGATGACTTCTAAATCTAAACATTATGAGAGTGAGTCAACAACCATATGAATGACTTGTAAATGTAAACGTGATTATCCTTAAGAATTAACTTTTTGGTCACATGAGTACCTTGTAAATC
Organism: Picea engelmannii; assembly: GCA_009831015.1. Taxonomy (NCBI): domain Eukaryota; kingdom Viridiplantae; phylum Streptophyta; class Pinopsida; order Pinales; family Pinaceae; genus Picea; species Picea engelmannii. Next base: position 22,196 of record ML788152.1, on the reverse strand, counting down.
TGAATAATATAACATTGAGTGAACAAGTATGTCGGTTGGCACGTGGTCTAATAATAGGAGAAAAAAAACTTATTTAAGTCTTGATAAATAATTTAATTTAAAATCGTACAAACATATACTTTTTTATATTAACATAAATAGTTAAATTAATAAATATGAGTTTAGCAAAGTATAAATCTATTTTTATAGAAATTAAAAAAAAAAAGTGAAATATAAATATAATATTAATGGTTTTAATATATTTGTATACAAGTAAGCTACTAACACTCATTTATTTATAATTTTTTTCTTTGTAAATTGTTTGTGGGATAAGGAAATTTATTGTAAAAATTTTGACGAATTTTATTAATCCTTAATATGCAAATTACAAAATGTTTGGGGATATTTTTGTAAAAGTATTTAAATTTTTAAGGATTTAATATATTTTCTATAAAATTTGGGCCAATCACTTTTAGAAAAAATGGAAATTGTCGAATCTTTTTTTGGAAAAAGCATGGAAAATTATGCCATGGGTGATATATAGCCCCTAAAATTTTCCCTGATTGTTTGGCTTTGATGTGCAAAGATAATGAGAGCAAGAGAAACCCTAAAACATGTCAGCATGTTTCAGATGATGATCTGTAATTAGGGAAGAGTGATTACACTACATGTGTGAGTTGTCTAGATCTTGGATCGGGTCATTAATATCTCAGAAAAATCTTATTGGAATGGTATGATGTTGAAGAGAGGTGTATAATTTGGAGATCCTAAGCAATACTTAGAGCAATGTGTGATGTCAATGGTTGTAGTCTTCTTGAGACCTATATGTGCAAACTAAATGTTATGTTGAAACCCTAGGATGTGTGATCAGTGCACCAAGGAAAGGAGATTGCCTGAAAGAAGGGATCTATGTGGATCTGTTAGGGTTCGGTGGGAAGGTTGAAAAGTCTGATCCGAGGAGAACATGTTGTAGAAGAAATACAAAAGTTTAAGTTTGTGGATGAAGCATAGACCCTAGAAAAGATGTATTTGTGGAGTTGTCATACAGCTGCATCCACCAATGAAAAATCTCTTCAGTAGCAACTTTTGCAATCAAGAACCCGGATTGGTGATCCACTAACAAAAATAGGTGTCAAATGTCTATCTCATCTTGGTGGCTTTCCTTTTGTAGTAGATTGACATAAAAGATTTGGTTCCAAATCATCAACATCAAGGGCTCACAAATCTGTCTTTTCCTACTTCTCCAATCTAGCATGTGCCTTCACTTGTTCATCAAAGTGCATCAGATCGCTCCAACGTATTGTTTTTCTTCAGCATATATCAATATATTAGAAGCACTCAAGGGCTATGGTACTACCTTATAGTAAGTGGAGGGAAGAGAGGACCTGAAGGTGAATGCCTTGTCTCGTATTCCATAAAATCTCAACTTGTCTTTCCAATCAACACGCTATAGTATTTTTTCAAATTTGCTCTCTTTTGGCACCATACGGTGTATTATTATTCTAGATAAAACTTCCTCTTCAACAACAACATCTTTGCATTTTCAACACATGCTCTTATTAGACTTTACCATTGAAGTGGAGCCAAGCATTGTCATGTTTTAACAAAATTTGGATGCGAGGTGGCTTGGATTTACTGGAGGGTTGCTCTTATTTTTTTGGCGTCAAGTTTGAGCTAGGAAACATTCCTTTCTGTAAAAAGAAAATTGCATTTGTTTCTTTGTTAGGAAGGTTATTTAAATTTATGTGATTGCAACTTGAGGGGTTGAATATAGATATGGTTGTTTGAAAAAGCAGATATCAAAATGATAGTGTTGTGGTGATTGATTAAGGGACGAAACCCTAGTCTATGCTTCTCTAGTCATGATAGTTGAATTGTTAAGGTTTTTCGGAAAGGATTTTCAGTCATGATGAAGACCAAGAATGGAGTTCCCAACACTCAAAGTTGCATTGATGTTTTTCGAGAATTCATTTAGGGTTTCCACTGCATACATCTTTTGACAATGGTGAGGGGGATTGGAGGTTAGGGAGACTATCTCCATGCCAATTGCAGAGGAGGAAGTGATATACAATTCAGATGACCTATTGGAGGGTCAACTAATATGAGCTCGCCCAAAACTAAACCCTCTCGATCCTAAGTCGATCCACGAAAGCACATATTTTTGGGGTCTAATCCACTAGACAAAGAGACAATCGCTATCATTGAGGAGTTGGTACCAGCCTTGTCCAATTTTGGTGCACAAGCTGGAGATTTAACGGGGGACAAGGGGATAGTTGCATGTGATGTATGCACTATGAATCATGATTGTCGATGAGGAAACCCCACAAATAATTGTGATGGGTCAAATATAGAGGACATTTGGGCATTAACCCAATGGACTGGTGAGTACGAGGACTTAAGGAAAGCAGTTAATATTTATGATGACACATTTACCCCATAAGAAAAGTGTAATGACAATGCTCCATAATTTTGTGGCTTGGACACTATTTTTTAGCGTCACACAGAGCTAGGTTTTATAGGAAATCAACTATATTTTAATCTCATGAGTGGCTCTGCAATTTTAGCCTCGAAGAATTTAGGGTTTCAAGATGTTAAGGATGAGAAGAAGAAAAAGCGAAGAAAATGTGTCAAGAAGAAACGGAAACTGGTCAATTTACTCTGAAACAATAAGACAAAGCTAAACGGGATTATTGGATGGAGGACTTGGTGATAGTGGGTTGGTTTCCAGGTAGGAGAATGAATGTTGAATCTTTAAAGGTATGGATAAAGACAAACTTTGAACCTATTTTAGGTTATAATCCTTGTGCCCTTTTATTAGTAAGAGGATGGATGGCTTAGACTTTCTAGACTCTGTGAGATGTTGAAAATATCTTGCATAAAACATGGAAACGGGGAGCCCAATTGCTCTTTCTAAAGAAATGGCATCTCAATTTCAATGTGAGATCTGCAAGATTGGATTTTTTGTCGATTTGGGTCAAGATTATGAGGCTTATGTTGGTTTTGTGGTTAGAAATCATTTTCAAGGAAATTGGGAATGCACTTGGCACCTATTATGAAGCAGACATATCTTTCAGAGACACTAGTTACTTGCATATTCCTCATATCCTAGTCAGATTGGACATTAGCAAAGGTTTGGTCAAAACCGTGGACATTAGGGGTGGATCGAACCCGTATTGTTTGAAAATAGACTATGAAGGAATACCCTTCAAATGTGGTCACTATCATTGTTATGGACACCTAGCGACTGAGTGCTCTCTCACTTTCAAAAAAAAAATGGGCGTTGAAGTCACTACTAGAAGACAACAAGGATGTCTTAGTTGGGAGGAATATAAATTTGAGGATGAAGATGAATCTGGGGAGAATTGGGATTGAAAATTGTCCAAAGGAGGTGCTTTTGGGAGTGGTATTTCTTTCATCATACATTGACCAAATTAAGGAACGTTCAGTGGAAGCCGCTGGCACAAGAAAGGAAGACTCGCCTATTCCAGATAAGCTTTTGTTTTCTCCTTCTTTGTATAAAAGGAAATCTGATGAAAATCATGTTTTTGGGACATGGGGTTTGAATGATGGAAATAAGAGTATTGAAATTCCAATGGATTTCCTACCCAATCTCTTGGGAACAAGTATGCCAAAACCTCCTCCACTTATCCCTATTCCAGGGGTAGAATAGGGCCCATTAGAAGGGACCTCAAGTTTAAATCCCTTATACATCCTTACCACAACTTCAGAAGGTATGGAGAATAATAGAAACCTTACTTCAATCAAATTATCAAAGTGTAACATTAGACTGAGGGTAAAAGGAACCTTGGAGTTCCCAAGGAAAGTGGAAGGAGGATTGGGTCACATTGAATTAGAGCAAAGTCCCTCAAAGGGGAAGGAAGATGTTTATGTCCTTAGCACAAAAACAAGCTTCCTCGAAAATAAATGTGGAAAGCAGATGTCACTAATTGGGGATCTTAGAGCTAATGCCCCTAAAGATGGTTTAAAATGAATATAATGACCTTAAATTGTCGAGGGTTGCCTAGTACCTCAAAAAAATGGCTCTTAAAAGAATGATAAAGGCATTAAATCCCTCTGTCATTCTTCTTTAAGAACTTGTGATTGATGGGGAGAAAATTACTCAAGAAATGTCAAAAAATATTACAAACTGCGAATTTAGGTTTATTGATGTTATAGGGAGGTTGAGGGGAACATTATTGGGTGGAAGAAATGTTCTTTTACCCTTTCTAATTCTTGTAATTTTACTTCAGGACTAGGGATGACTTTGTTTTCTCTGGATTCTAGAAAAGAGTGGATTGTTAGATCAGATTCTTCAACAGGGCTTGGTTACCCTCTAGTTTAATGGTAGTGGGGGGACATCTAAACTTTCCTATGGGAGTCTTAGAAATTTTGGGAAGAGCAGTTCAAGAGGATTGTCTCTCGGTTTACTTTTTGAAAAAACTAGAAGAAGTAGGCCTATTGGATGTGGAACCTACAAAGTTAACCCCTACCTAGACCAATAAGAGAACTAGAGAAGCTCGTAAAGAAAAGATACTTGATCATTTATTGATTTATTATTCTTTCCTTGACGAAGTAACCACATTTAAACAATGGGTCTCTTCAGGAGGGGACTTAGACCATTATCTAATCATGTTGGAAATAGCCCTTGCCTAGGATAAAACTACTAGCCCTTTCAAATTTAATTTGGAATGGATGAAGGAAGAGGACTTCATAAATAAGTTAAAAGAGGTATGGGTGACATTCGATGAAAGTTTGAGAGAATCTACTTCCATTCAATTCCATCAAAATTTGAAAATGGCCAAAAGGATAGCTATAAGATGGGAAAAGGACAAAAAGTAGAAGGATGAACCCTTAGGGATGTGGAAGAAGCTTTGGAAATACACTACAGTAGTGTAGGTTTTGGATATCTAAAAAACGAACATAAGACCTAGGTAAAAAGGTTGGAGGATAAACAAAGGAAATTACTTTTGGAAAAAAAAGAAGGAATGGAGGCTAAAAAGTAGAGCCTTGTGGCTTTAGGCAAGAGATGACAACACCAAGTTTTTTCATAGATATGTAAATTTTAGGAAGAATATCAATTTGGAAAATAGAAAGGGAAGATGGTAGACATGCAACAAATTTTAAGGAGATAGCAAATAAAGGTATTGATTACTTTCCATCTCTCTTCAAAGAAGACACTCAAGTCACCATTGTATTTGAGGAAAATCAAGCATTAATGAAGGAAATTGGGAAAGAAGTGTTATCACCCAAAATAACACCCTATTTGAAAGTCCAACCATAAGTTCTACCTCAGGGAAACAAGATGGGAATTAAACCATTGTCACCTCAGTACAATATCCCCTTCACTTTAGGCTAGCTCCAAAGGCCAAGGGGGGTATCCCTATCTACCAATGATAGATTTAAGTGAAACACTTTAGTGAATTAATACCATGCAAGTTTATGATTTACTTCAATGAATCTACAATATATATAACAATGTAAAGCACAAGGATTATAGCAAGTGATTAAATGCTCCAAGATAACAAGTTCATATCAATATCATAAACCACAATTATTCCACTTGAGAGATAAAGCTTAGGAGCTAGTGGATGTGTGTGCCAAATCGGATTTAAAGATGAACAAGACATACAACTTTATATTTGCATTAAATGATTGTCATTCCAATAAATGAAACTGAGAAGAGGATAAAACCACTTTAAGTTGCTTGATGCACCGGGAATGAAATAAATTATCAAAATTTGATGGTGCAATGTGTGCTTTAGGTGTCAATCAATAATATGATATGTTGGGTACTATCTTAGGGCTATCTCAAACTTCTAAATATGTTTTTATGATAACATAAATTATAATTTCAGATTTAGAGAGAAGAATAAACCATTCAAGAGAAAGATTTTCCACTTCTATTCAAGACATCTTGGACGTTTTAGCTAGGGCTTGAAGTATGCAACAAAATAGTTTACCAAAGACATTAGAATCAAGCTATAAAACCACTTTAAGTTGCTTGATGCACTAGGAATGAATTTGATTATCGAAAATTGATGGTGCAATGTGTGCTTTAGGTGCCAATCAATAATATGATAAGTTATGTACTATCTTAAGGTTGTCTAAAACTTCTAAATATATATTTTTATGATAAAATAATGTAGAATTTCATATATAGAGTGAAGAATAAATCATCCAAGAGAAAGATTTTCCATTTCTATGCAAAACATCTTGGACGTTTTAGATAGGACTTGAAGTATGCAACAAAATAGCTGCCCAAAGACGTTAGAATCAAGTGTGTGTGTGTGTGTGTGTGTGTGTGTGTGTGTGTGTGTGTGTGTGTGTGTGTGTGTGTGTGCGTGCGCGCGCGTGCGCGCGTGTGCGTGTGTGTGTGTGTGTGTGTGTCTGCGTGCGCGCGTGTGCGTGTGTGTGTGCAAGAAATTGAAATAAAAGAGCGAATTTCCCCTTAGGTTTCCAATGTTAGCACTAGAATTCGCCCAAACAATCTCCAAATGAATGATACGCTATTATAAATGATTTATAGATGAATATCACCACTATAAATGTAAGATAAACATGTAACAATACTCTAGTAAATGAAGTAGAATCTAGGTCTATGTATAACAAACTTGTAAGCATAAAACCTAGTTCATAAGCAAGAACTTTAAATAAAAGAGTGAATTACCCCTTAGGGTTTCCAACGTTAGCACTAAAATTCACCCAAACAATCTCCAAATGAATGATAAGCAATTATAAACAATTTATAGATGAACATAACCACTAGAAATGTAAGATAAAAATGTAACAATGCTCTAGTAAATGAAGTAGAATATAGGTCTATGTATAAATGAACTTTTAAGCATAAAACTTAGTTTTAAGATTTACCCAAATTGATTTTTATTGTTGTTATGCAATTTCCATATTTGAGAAAGCCCTAAAATCAACCCAAAACAAGATAAATGAAACCTTGAAGCACAATGTTAGAGGGCCAATTTTCCTTACTAGGGTTTAGAGATAAGAAATTAAGCACAAACCCTCAAATAACTAATCTAGGAAATGAAATAAACCATGAACTTTGTAGTAGAGTAGGAAAGAAATCCAAATTGTGTTTTTTTCTTTGATTTTTACCGTTAGATTTCTTTCTAAGCAAAATAAAATAAAATATTTTGAATTTTATTGTTTTATGGTTGGTTGTTTGGAGAAGACAATTTCCTTATTCCAACTAGGGCTTATGGAGTCAAGAAGTATGGCCCTCATAAAATTGCTCTATCTTATCTTAATGGATTAGGGATAAGAGACTAGAAATAGTCTCATATATAATCAAGATAAGATATGTAGACCAAGGCCCTACAAGAAGGGGTTCTCAAAGGAAGCACCTTCACCAACAAATCAACTATATCTTGAATAAAGTACTAAATACCCTTGCTAGGGAACCAAAGGGAAAACAAAGCAAGGAATTGAGCACTTACCAAAATAAGAAGGAAGGAACAAACCCTAAAACATCTTCTCTCCAAGTGGTAGAATTACCCTTCAAATGGAATGATCTTGAAATCTTGTAGTACTCTTGAGCAAACACACAAATCTGATGCACCAAAAATAAACACACACACACACACACACACACACACACACAGACCAAAACCTCAATAGGTATATCTTCAACAAAATTGTTTTCTCAAAGAAGTAGTCAACAACAACAATTAATTGGAATGAGAGGAGGAGTCTCTATTTATAGAGGAGGCTTCATCATCCTTCTCATTCACTATTATTTTCCACCTCCTTAGATCTAGCCTAGGAGAACTACAAAATGGACTTGTCTTCTAATTAACTAAAATAGGTTAAGTCAAAATACAATAAAGATGTGCCACATGTACAATATTTCCCCCAGGAGAGTGGGATGTATCCATCAAAGAGGGAAGAATATGAAGAAAAGGTGCAACATCTAGCCTCCAATGCCTCCAAGCGTATAGATCCACAATCAACTCCTTAAAGTAAGTAAATTCCTAAGTAAAATATGTGAGGCGTTCATCCAACGAGTTGTCAAAATCACGACAAAAAATTTCTCGTGACATATTTTAAAAGCACCAAAATTGTGTCAATTTTTTGTCGGTTTTCTATTATGACCACATTTTGGAAATCCCATGGCCATTATGCATTTAATGGGGTTGATTTGGTGGAATTCTAGGCACTCTATCAAAAGATAACTGATCTTGAAGCTAGGTTGCCCTCAAAATATGCAATGCAGTATAGATATATGGTTTGGAACCCATTAGATAATTTCCAAGGTGAGACATGCCATCGAAAAGCATGAGGCAATGTGCAAAGTAACATCCAAAGTGGACATCATCCTCAAATCAAAAAAGTGGATCCATGATGCAAGGCCTCAACATGTGGAATATGAATAACACTTAACCATATCCATGAAAAGAAGGCACGACCCCCCTAAAATTAGCTCTAACAATCATATGTGAGATATCTGAGGTGAAATAACATCCTCACATCATGCAAGCAACCTCCAAAAACCATGGAATGACCTGCTCCAAGTCAAAAGGTGCCTACACGTGCCAAAATGACTAGTATAATGGTCCTCTAAAGGGATCAACCCTCAAATCAAGTGAAAGATGCCTCCTAATGCAACAAATGAAGAGAAGACTCAAGGATATATGATGTGGCATTGAAATAGGTGACCCATGCATGTAAAAATAGCCAAGTGCCTTGGATAATGTGACCAATGCCTTGGGATCTGTGAACTGTGTCGAGATCTATGAGGCTACCTCGAGAAACATGAAACTTCACGAGAAATTATAGATTCACATCCAAGATTCCATGGCCAAAGTGTGGCAAATACATAAGTGGGGATCCATGCTTAGGCATAAGATAAGTGTGCATCCATAGGTGTGACAACCTTTACAACATGAGAAACACTTTTCCATAGAGAGAATGCCTAGAGATCCTGTAGGCCACGTGTACTAGTAGATCCATCCTAAGAACCGCACATACCTATCCAAGTCATAAATAACCGACTTGGGACCAATTTAATGATCTCCGAGGAATAGTCAGCTAGGCTATACAAGCAATGGATATCTTGAAATGGGGACTAAGAGGACGTGCCATGACCAACCCCAAAGGGTTTAGAGCTGCTACCTACGTAAAATACATTTACATATATCATCTAAGCATGTCACAATACAATACAATGAGTACAAAAGGTCACACTTTTGGTTGATCAATGATACAATAGTATAAATCATCATGGTGGCACATCTGATCATGGCACTCTGAGCTCTAACATCATCAAGATAAACAAAAAATCTGCTCATATGATAGGTCACATCCAACAAAACAATATGAGGTGCACTAAAGTGAATCTGAGGTGTAACAAGAATAAAAGTATATGATTCTTCATTGTTTCTAGAAGAACAAAATCCCATAGTGCAATGGCCTCAGGGCTTGCCTGTGAAATTTTTTATTGGGTGATTTGAGTTTATAAGAGAATATTTAGGAAGGGTGTTCAAGGCTTCTAGAACAACAAGGAAGATGGTTGGAGCCTTCAATATTGCCTTTATTGCACTAATTCCAAAAGATGATAATTGTTCATGCTTTGACAAATTCAAACCAATTTCCTTATGCAATTGTATTTACAAAATCATTTCTAAGGTAATAATCTCTAGGAGACTAAAGAAGGTGTTGTCAAGGAAAAAAAATTATGAACAATTTGGGTTCTTAGAAGGAAGACAAATTCACGAGGCTATAAGGATTGCTTAGGAAGGAATCCATTCCATCAAAACCAGGTACCAAAAGTTGATGGTGGTGAAAGTGGACCTTTCCAAAGCATATGATAGGGTAAGTTGGCTTTATCTCAGGCTTATTCTTATTCATTAGGATTTTGTCACCAGTTTTTAGTTTGGGTAATGAATTGTATAACATCTACCTCTTTTATTGTTATGATTGATGGGGCAATGCCAACCTTCTTCAATCTAGGAACAGGCTTAAGACAAGGATTCCCCTTATCCCCTCTCATTTTCCTCTTAATTTTTGAAGGATTGAGTGGATTGTTAAAGGAGGCTTTAGACAATGATAGTTTTAAAGGGGTTATTATTGGTTAATCATGTAACATTACACATCTTCTTTTTGTTGATGATATCCTAATTTTCTATGAGTGATCAATAAGTGTTTTATAAAAGTTTAAGTTCATAGTGGATTTATTCTGTAAGGCAACATGAATGAAAATAAATCTAGAGAAATCAACCCTCTCACTGTGGGGTGTTCCTGAGAAGGAAAGGAATTATATTTCACAATTTTTTCCTTTCAAATGTATAGACCTAGACATGGGACTGAAGTACTTGGGATTCCAATTGGAGCCAAACATGTATACAAAAATATATTAGCAATGGCTAACAACAAAAGTGGAAAAAAAGATAAACACATGGTTTAATAAGTGGACCTCCCAGGGATGCTTGGTATTGGAAAAAATTGTGTTGGAAGCAATACATGTTTTCTCAATGTCTATGGCATGGATGACAAAAGGGGTTCTAGAATTCATTAGGAATTTATGCTATAGATACATCTGGTCCTGGTACAATGAGAAAAGAGGTTTTTCACTAGCCTTGTGGAAGAAACTAGCCATTCCAAAAGAAAATGGAGGATGGGGTTTACAAAACCCATTCCTCTTCTCAAAGCATTGGTAGTAAAAAATGTGTAGAGGTTAATTCAAGGAATGGGTCTATGGGTTCAGGTAATTAAAGCCAAATACATTTCATAGGATATAATGGAGGGATGGATTCAATAATCTATAAAGTGAGTATTATTACCCCTTTACATCTAGGGGTAACTAGAGGAGATTTTTTCTTTATGATCCACATTACATACAACAATTTTGATGATGAAATTCAAGATTCTCCACAGAAAGTTGCCCACAGATGCCTTCCATTGTATGCTCAACCCACTCACATTAGGTGATATGGTGCATGACATACATGACGTACCCTATTCTTATACTTCATATTGAGTGATAATGTCAATGTTTTGGGCATGAAAATAATGATCATGGGTTGAACTAGATTATGGATCATGATGCTTTTAATTTGTACTTTTTCCCTTATTTCACCTTGGTGGTCATCATCATATCTTAGTCAAGTGTTTTCACTCTTGGGAAAATTTGTACTATTGGGGGTCCTTAATAGGGGTAACGTGTCCATATCCCACTCCATACATAACACTTTCCATCTATCCCCTCTCTGCTATTTTGTCTTTTGGATTGGTTTTCATGTGTCACCCATAAAGGTTTATGCCTCATAACCCCCTAAGAAGAAGGAGATAGAATGCTCGAGGTTGATGCATCTTGATATAAAAAATTATATAGAAATAGAAAATGATATAATTCAAAATGTAAAGAAAATAAAAAATACATAAAAGCGAAGTAAAAACACCAAGAAAGAATGAGAAGCATGATCTCTACCCCCTCGCTAAGAAGCCATCACCCCAAGTCCTGTGCAATGAATGGATGCCTAACAAAAGGACTCAACAAATGAAAATCAAAAGCCAAAAAGGTTGAATGGATAAAGAAATAGGCAAATACGGGTTTGGAAAGACACAACCAAGGACAGGGTATCTCATTGCCTAAGCACTCCCTCATTCAAAGGCACTCATGAGGATGACTATCATACATAACCTTTCATGACATGGCACCACCCATGAAGTAAACCTTGAACCATACCATATGCCATTACACATATTCTTTGATGGGTTTCTTGGGAAATACTCCTTATCTTGGGTACTGGCACACCTAATAGGGGGTAACAATAATCCTCCCATATCTAAACTTGGAAAATTGTATAAATTTATGAGCTAGTGTGAAGTTTGAAGAGGAAACTTAATGTGATCTATCTAGTGGATTTTGCATTGGCATGACTCACTTTATATGTTGTATTTGAATTGTGTACATACTTCTAGTTCTTGAT